>ML818012.1:160975-182006 GCA_009831015.1 Picea engelmannii
AACTTGTACGCAGATCATGACCCTCAAGACTTACCTTTTAACCTTCTACCTGAAATCTCAACCCCTTTTCTCATGCAAACATGGGAAGAATCAACTAACCTTTTTATCGACGGTTGAAGTAGATCCTCCGTTGAGCCTTTATCACTTTTCTATTGCTACTCCTTCCACAAAGCTTTCCTGCAATCAAGACAAAACTACACATGCATGCTATTGATCTACTAGGGGGTTAGAGATTAAACACAAATCAGATAACATAGATAAGACTCATGTATTCGGGACGAGAAAAGTATCTTTTTCATTAATCTCAATATGAATCAACTTACAATGATTTCTGAGATCGGCCACCGTTCCTCGATCCTGATCCTGGGATCTTCCTCTTCTTTTGTCCTCCAACTGCTGTAGCATGAATTTCTCCTGAAGCTTGGGGCAAAGCTAAATGGTTGGGACAATAATGGACTTGGCAATTTGGCAGAGTTTCTTTGCTATGATTTTTCTTCCTTTGAATAGTACCCCTTACCCTCCTTTTATAGGCTAGGAGGAGCTAGGGTTTTAGGCGAACTCTCGGCCATGCATGGCTGGGAGTTCCAGTTAACTGACAAAAATCTTCGTGTCCCGGCGGAAACTTCCCTGATTTTTTGCTTTGTTAGGTAACCGCAGGCTGTAGTGGGTTAGCCCGCGGGTACCCGCATTCAATAGAAGGTCAGCAAGTGGGTCCCCCGTGCCCAGTGAACTTGTACGGCGGGGGTTGCTTGTTTTAAGTGGTTTTTCAAGGTTTTATTCAGCATGGCTTTGGCAAGGAAGAGGCATGAGTTGGCCTGATGCCAGGTAAACCTGTGTGGTGCATTTTAGGGTTATAACACCATTGGATACATTACCTTCCTTAGTATGTGTTTATTATTTTCATATCTAGATATCCAATATTCCACATGTGGCATGCTCTACAAGTTATCTCTCTAGAATAAGACAGAATTCAACAAGGTCTGTCATTTTTGCTATAACTCTTTTTCTGGGGTATTCCAAGAAGTGAAACTTGGAGGAATTGTAAATAAAATACTGAAGAATATTGGGTACAAGTTTCAGACCTTTATTCATTACAAGTACATAGTTATGCTTGTTGAAAGTTAGGGTTTGTGACTAATCCAAAAACTAGTCCCATGAGACTAAGGTAAATTTTGATGAAGATTTTATTCTCTTGTTGCTAAATTTGAGGAAGGTCTGCAGGTCTTTGATCACATACACCAGGTCTGTTACAGAGTTACATGTATGTTTATATGCATGTTTTTAGGGTTACATGATGATGATGTTATATGCTTAAGGCTTGTTCTTGGTATACTCTTGAAGCATTGGAACATGGTGTATGGTTGTCATTGATATTGATACATTGTTGAGGATTACACTTCGTATATGAAAGCACATGTATGAGAAACATCTCTTAGTGATGTTGGTACTTGGTTGAAATACACCATTAATAGTAATTGCTTGGTATATGGTATGGTATAGGTGTTGATGTACATGGTTGATATATGGTACATGGTACATGTGTTGATGTATAAGGTTTCTACATGGTATGGTACATGATTGGTACTTGGTATGTTGTTGATGTACATGGTTGATGGTTGAGGTACATGGTACAAATGTCGATGCATGGTTGATGCACTTGTTGTTGTACAGGTGTTAGTGCATTTTTTATGCATATGTTGTCGTATAGGTTGTGGTACATGGTTGATGCTTGGTAGGTTACAAGTTGATGGTTTGGTACATGCTTGGTCAAGACATGTGTTGGTGATGTTGGACATCTAGTTGAGAGGTGTCCTTGGTATATGATCCATGTGAGAGGATCTGGTTGAGTATCAGTGACAGTGACAGTCTGGACAGGTTGATCAGTGATAGGTTGACAATGACAGTGGAAGTGACAGTGGAAGTGATAGTGACAGTGACAGTGACAGTAATTGTGGTAGTGAAATTTGGTCTACTTATATTTCAAGGAGACAGTATGGGACAAGGAAAAGGGGTTGTAGTCTCATTTCGATTGGTGTTGGAGAACACGGGGAGTTGGAGCTTCCTTCAGGTTGGAGAATGAGAATCAGGGGGTTGTAGCCTCTTTCTGGTTGGAGCGAGAGAATTCAGGGAGTTGTAGCTTCCTTCAGGTTAGACCCTGTAAATAAGGGGTGGTATCCTCCTTCCATTTGAAGCTAGAGAATTGGGAAGTCGGTACTTCCAATGAATGTATTCTTTGATATATATAAGGAAGCATTCTATGGATTTCTCCCATTTGGATTTCCATGTAAATTATGGTGGATTGTGTATTTGATGTGATATTGATGTAATATTGTTTATGTTTGTATTATCATGATATATTGAATAGATGATACATTTATGATATACTTCTGACAAGATTGAAGTTTATATATTGTGGTTAAAAGTGGTAAAAGTGCTCATACGGATTCACCCCCTCTCTGTATTCCAACATTATGGTTTTTGGAGCATTAAAATGAAACCTTGATTCTTTCACATGAATTGTGGGATTTGGTGGAAAATGGTTATACAAAACCAAGAGATAATCAAGCTATTGTTGGTTTGAACCAACCCCAAAAACATCAATTAAGGGAAAATTGAAAAAATGACTCAAAAGCTCTTTTTTCATCGAACAAACATTGGACGATTATATTTTTCCAAGATTTGTTGCAACAATGAAATCAAAAGAGGCATGGGATGTGCTACAACAAGAATATCAAGTGACATATAAGATAAAATTTGCTAAATTGCAATCTCTTAGAAGAGAATTTGAAATCATTTACATGCAGAATTCATAATATATGCAAAAAAAATTCACTAAAGTTATGGGAATAGTGAATCGAATTAAATATTATGGAGAATATTTAAGAGATCAAAAAAATGTTGTAATTATTTTAATAAGTCTTTGTGCAAAATTTGATGTTATGTTGTTTCTATTAGAGTCTAAAGATTTAACTCAGTTGTTTTTTCTGTGAATGAGCTTATGGGATCTCTTCAATCTCATGAGCAAAGGACGAATAGATCTATAGAAAAATATTTTGACCAAGGTTTTCAAGCAAAAACCAATATTTCCAAAGATGAAAGTCATAAAATTGATAATTTTTCCCATGAGGAAATTATGAGCACTCGTGAACGAGGAAGAGGAAAAACAAATAGAGGAGACAGAGATCCTGGAAGCATTTTTTTATGCAAATAACAAAGGAAGAGATAATAACAATAATGATGGAGGTAAAAAATTTGGAAAATCCCAAGTCCAATGTTTTTATTGTAAAATATGTCACCATTATGAACGCGATTGTGCAAAAAGTAAAAGCAACAAACTAATTTGTAGGAGGAAGAAAAGGAGATGTGAGCACATTTCTTTTGGCTTGTGAATCAACTAACAAGGTTTCCAAGGAAGTATGGATTTTGGACAGTGATTGTGACAATCACATGTCTGGAAACAAAGATAGATTTGTTAAGATAGATGAATCTATAAAATTTGAAGTACTCTTGGTAGATGATAAGAAAGTGGAAGTTAAAGGTAAAGGAACAATTGCAGTAAAAACAAAGGCCAAGTAAAACATATGAATGATGTCTTATATGTTCCTGGTTTAGCACATAATTTGTTGAGTGTGGGGAAACTCCTTGAAAAGGGATATCCTGTTGTTTTTAAGAACAAAGAATGCATCATATATGATAAAGAAAATTGTAGTTTGACTATAGCCAAAATTAATATGCCTCTAAATAGAATATTTGTTTTCATTTTTTCTTATGAAGCAAATAAAGCATTAAAAGTTGGCTATGATGATGATTCTTGGATATGGAACCTGAGGTATGGGTATATAAATATAAGAGGCTTAAATTTACTAGATAATAAGAAAATAGGAAAAGGCTTTCCTCTTATTGATTGTGTTGATCAAGTTTATGAATGATGCATTCTCGGAAAGCAAAATAGGGACTCATTTCCAAACATGAAAATCTTGGAGAGCAACAAAACCATTGGAGCTAGTACATGCAGATATATGTAGTTCCATGAAAACCTTTGTCACTCAACAAAAATAAGTATTTTATTATTTTTGTGGATTATTTTTGTAGAAGAACATGGGTTTATTTCAATAAAGAAAAATCTGATGACCTTATTATTTTTCAACAATTTAAAGTTGTTGTTGAGAAGCAAAGTGGTTATGTTTTAAAGACATTATGAATAGATAGAGGGGGAGAATTTACTTCTAATTATGTTGTGGTGGTAAATCCCCCTACAGACTAGCATTTAGGGTTATATTATGCATGCAGATAAGACCGAAAGAATCCTACTTTCTACCGTCGTCCCAGATCTAATCCCCATTTCTTTTAAGAAAATACATGGTTAAACGAACATACCTTGTTTCGGACGTTCGATGTCGATCCTTCTTCATGCTTGATCGCTTGCTAGCAGCTATCCTCCCAAGACTAAACTGCACACAAAACAAGCAACAAACTCTACATGCATTTGTTCTACAGATTAATGGGTTAGAGATTCAAACATATACTCACTAAACTATGAAGAACTCATATAGTGGGACAGGAAAAGCATTTCTCTATTATTAACTTTAATGAATCAAATTACAATGTCGAGACCGACCACTGCTCCACGAACCTGATCCTGGGCTCCTCTTCAAATGTCCTCCAACTTCTTTGCTTTGTATCTCTCTTTGCACAAGGATGGCTAAAGGGTTGGGACAATGGGAATGTGCAATTGGGTAGAGTTTCTTTACTCTTATTCTCCTCCCCCAAATAGGACCCCTAACCCTTCTTTTATAGGCTAGAAGAAGCTAGGTATTTGGACAAACCCTCGGCCATGCATGGCCAGGAGTTTCAGTTAACTCACCCAAAGTTGTGTTTTCCATCGACAACTTTCCTTTTTTCGTGTTTTTGTAGGTACACGCAGGTTGTTTTAGGTCATCTAGCATGTACACGCATGCAGTAATGGAGTAGGGTGCGTGGGCCCTTATAAAAGAGGTTTTTTAAAGAGTTCTTCAGCAATGTTTTGGCAAAGAAGGAATCTGAGATGGCCTGATGCCAAGTAAGCATGTCTGGTGCAAATTAGGGTTATAACAAATGAGTTTGATTATTATTGAACAAATAATGTAATATATAGGAAATTGACAATAGGTTATACTCCCCAACATAATGGTGTGGACAAACACAAGAATCTGACAATTGTTGAGATGGCTAGGAGCATGTGGAAAGGTGAAAGTATTCCAAACATTTTTTAGGTTTAAGTAATAGCTACATCTATTTATTTTCTTAGTAGATGTCATAAAAATAGTGCAAAATATGAATTTGTATCAGGCATGGAGTGGAAGAAAACTTGGTGCTTCTCATTTGAAATTCTTTGGTTGTATTGCTTATGTTCATGTTCCTACTAAAAAAAATAAGTAGATGGTTGTTGGCAGCAGGCCGAAATGGGAAAGAAAGCGTGCATGAAGAAGAATGACAGCTGGAAGAGAAATCATGGGAAAGAAAGCGTGCAGGAAGAAGGCGACAACTGGCAAGAAGCACAACATGCGCGCATGCAAGAAGGAGGTGACAGCTAGAAGGAAGCAACGAATGCATGTGAAGAAGGAAGACCTAACAACAATAGAGTTAGGGTTTTTGGTAAGAGTTTTTGTGTAAACGGTTGAAGAGCCTGATAGATATAAATATAGGAAAGAAGGTATCAAAAAGAGGTTCAAAGATTTTGCGAAGGTTGAGCTTTACTAATGTTGTAGAGTTGAACTTGTGTTATGTAATTTTTTGATAAGAGAACTACTTGTAACGAGTGAGCTAAGAAGGAGGTAGATCTTGAGGATTAGATCACAGGTTGAGGAGATTGGTGTGATCTAGTTTGCCTCACAGAGATCTTACCGATCTAAGGAGAATTGTAAGCACGAGGCACGAGAACCGCAAAACTACCATAATAAGAGAGCCAAGAGCCAAATCTTTGTGGGCGTAGCCTCGTGAGGGGGTGAACCATGGTAATACCTATGTAATGTGATGAATGCGTGCATATCTCTATTTACTTTATTAGTTAAATGTTGAATGCGATGAATGAATGAGTTATTATACTTTTTAGTTCATTGTTGTTGCGCTATTAAATCTCGAAGGTCAGGTAACAGTAATTTGTAATACAAATCATAAGTAATGGCTCAGAATGCAAACCCTCTATCTCCTACTCAATACTAGGCTATAAACACCTGAGTCTTATAGCCACCCATAAAAGCTATCTCGGGTGAGACTGCATAGTGCATTCTATGTGTTGTGTTGCCTTTTGGTTCACCAGAGCGATCGATAGTTTTAGGCTTTGTTGGTTTGCTGAAGGATACGAACCCCAGGTCAGTAGTGTAGAGATGTTTTGTAGGTTAAAACCAACAAATGGTTTTGTTTCCGGTTGTAAGAGGAATAAAAAAGGACTGAGTAGATGAGACAGAACACATGTGGAAAAAAATGAGTGAAACTAGAAGACCTCTGAGTCACTAGAAGGGAATGTTGAGACCGTGGAACCTATTATCTCCTAAAATAGCACTATCAAGCTTTCAGTTTTAGGTAATAGAAACAAGTCAAAAAATTCATTTCAAAATTTTTAGGTATGTTATATGGTTTGCTTTTTGGATGTAAACTTGGAAGAAGTATCATTTTTTGTCTTGGCATTCAAATTTTCAAATCTCAAGTTTTCGGTGGTTAAACAGGGTTAAAAAAATGGCTCTTAATCACTGAAAGTTGCGGTTTTCGCTGGTTAAGAAGCGGAAATAAAAGGCCCATTAACCACCGAAAACGTTTCTATGCACAAAGGAAAAACTTGTTCTTTCGCACGAGCCAGAGGTCAAGCGAGCGTGATTATGATTCCTAGTCGCCAAAAGTCATGTCAAATGGCGAGTTTTCATGTCATTATTGCAGAATTGTAGATGAATAGATGCCGAAACGTCCTCCAAATGTTCACCTGTCAGATTGCCATTAAGTTTTGGCGAGGCACAAAAACTCATATGAGATTTCGCATAATAGAAAGGATACATCACGTGGATTTTCAATACTTCCAACCATGGGATTACAAGATCATGATGATTTATTTTTAGCTCTGTTTAATTTCCATTTAATTTCATTTTGAATATGAGAGTTTTCATCTACATCACAATCCCGTGATTCTCTCAACTAGGCACATTAGCAGAGTTCACAATCTCGTTCACTATGGCAAGTTGGTGATTAAAGTCTCGAGTTCAGCAATCGATCAATCGTCCAGGTGTCAAACCGAATCATTCAACCCAATCATCAAGTAGTTTCAATTCGGTCATATTCTGATTCTATATTGTCTATTACCTGGAAATAATTCTCAGCTTAATTTTAGTTTACTGGTTGTTTGAATCAAGTTTTGGTTAAATCATGATGTTGAATCATACCCATGGTCATTATTTTTACTCTGAATTATATACCTTGTTCCTGAATTAGCTCTGAGTTAAATCCTCTGTCATTGATTCTGTTATCGAATTATACTCTATGTTTGATGAGTCACACCTTCTGTTAATCGAGCCATACCATACCTTGACATGTTCCTAAAGTTTCGAGTTTTGTCCCTATTTCCATGCATATCCTCCTAATTGATAGGGACACATCAACATTTTTTTTTTTAAATGCCAAAGTCTGGACCAGCCCTAAGGGTTGAAATCGATGGGGTTTGGTACCTAGAATCTCACCTGGAGGTGGCAGAATTCTTCAAACATGCTGGAGTATTTTCATATTGTGAAAAATTAACCAATTTTCATCAACAAGTGGCCGAGTCTTTTGCCATTTCTTATGATGGGAGGTCTGCTAAAATAGGAAAGGAGGAGTTTATCATTAATGAAGCTACCATTGTTGAGTATACAGGTCTACCCAGGTTAGGGGATTGTTGGTTTAAATCAAATGTTCCTTCAAATATTGAGTTTAGGTCATATCTGTTGCCTATTCACAAAGATCTTATCTGGAAAAAGGACATTTCAATGGATTTATTAGAACCAAAGTGGCAATCACTGTTGAAAGCAATCTTTGTCTACATTACATGTGAAGGGAGGTACAATAGATTGATGTTCTATCACTTTAAGCTTTTAAACCATTTTACAGGCAGAGATCCAATTAATCTACCTTTTTACTTCCACAAGACTCTCACCAAAATGGCCAGGCAGGAAAAAATTAAGCCCAGTAAGGTGGCAAGCAGACTGTCCCATCAAGGACTCATTACTCTTCTTATCAAGGAGTCTCTGAAGAAGAAGCAGGTTGCATGGAATTACTTTCTCTTCTGGAATGAATTCCAGACTGACAAACCATAAGAGGATAAGGGAAAGAACACTGCCACAAGGAAGGTTATTACTCCCAAGAGTAGTCAAAGGAAACGAAGGGCTATTTCACCCTTGAAACAACAAGCAGAATCTTCCTCGGCTAAGAAGAAGAGAACAAAGAGAAAATTACAGTTTGAAGAAGGAGAGAAGGCTGAAGGTTTGGCCATGGAGGATAATCCTTTAAACCTCCCATATTCAGATTCTGAACATGAACCAGAGCATAATGAGGCACAAGGAGAGCAGCAAATTGATATAGATACTAACGAATACCCAAACCTACCTAGTCCTACTCCTCATGAGGAACAAAATCAATCATCAGTAGGAGCTTCTTCGAGAAAACCCAAAGCTTCTAGGACTCAGAAAGTGAGGAAACTTTTGCAACAAACCTACGAAATGGAAGTTTTAATAAGGGTTATTAAAAAATCCAATACAGACTTGACTGAAAGAAATGCAGATCTTTTCAAAATAAACCAAACCCTCAAAGAGAAGCACGACAAGATCAAATACAGGAACAGGGTATTGATCAGGGAGAACATGAAGCTGTACAGACAGCTTAGAATTCTGAGGTTGAAATTAAAAGAGTCTCAATCACCGGCATAGGAGAAAACCGGTTTGGAGACTCTAGCTAACTTAGCTACAACCATGGTAGACACACCACAGCCTTCCACACAGCCAGTTGAATTTCGCAGATCTGCACGAACAAGGGCTGCATCATCCAAAAAACCTTGAACATCAAGCAACAAATCAAAAAGGTAATCAAAATTTGGCATTTTTGAAGTTTCGAAAGCTCTGACTTTTGGTGATTTAGGTGAGCCTAAAAAGCACTCATTAACCACCGAAGGTAGAGCTTTCGGTGGTTAAAGAGCCTAATTTTTACCTGAGTTAACCACCGAAATCCTGTAACTGCCAGAATGATCGAATTTTTTCCCAGATCAGAATTTTTTGAGTCCGAATGGTTTGAAACCTTTTCAAATGGATAGTGTTTAAATTATCAAGTCATATCCGATGACTATTTTTGATAGATAAGGGAAGGAAGAAGGGTTTCAATCAATTTTGGTACCTTTTTCAATGGCAGAAAATCAGGGTTGTTTGCACACTTCAGTAAACTCAAATTTTATCCTTGGAAGACTAAATCAAACAGCCTTGGGAGGCTAGACTGCTCTTCATCAGCACTTTACTATTATTAAATATCATCAGATATCAACTGACCTCATCTTGAGGATCTCTGCCTGGTTTTTTGTAAATATAGTTTACTTTATGTTTTTAGAATATTAGATCCATTGTTTTGGGATCTAAGAACTGTGATGTAAAGCTATAAAGCTACAAACTTAAGAGAGACAAAGGGGGTCAATCCGAGATACTTTTTGGCTATGTACTTTGACTCTTTTATGTTATATGAATCACAATCCTCTTTTTCTACCAATGTCAGTATTGTTCATATGTTCATCACTCTATAATTTGATTTAGTTTAGCTTAGCTATTGAGAACTGTCATCTTCTTGTGTAGCTCATGAATGTGAATTAAATGATTCTCTTCTATATTGTATGACCCTACATGTGTGTGTACCTGGTTATCTTGAATAGTATTCTTCACGCCCCATTTCATTACTGTAGCTAATATTTGGTCTCTAAAAGCACTGGTTTATTTAGATGCATAATAAGTTGTCCTTTATAAATCTTTCTCAGTTATCCCATTGTTCCAAACACTTTGATTATTCATAATTTCTTGAGTTACCAAGCATCCTTAGTCTACAATCCTAAGGAGTTTCTTGGAGTGATAACAGAACCCCTCGAAAGAAGAAATCGAAGGATGGTTGAGAACTAAAGAGCTAGAGTTTTCCCAGAAAGATAATAGAAAACCTAGCCCGATGCCTCGCAAATATCTGGATAAATACATGTTTACGGATTTACAAGAAGTCTCTTTCTATGATTTTCCTCACCTATTGCAGGAGTGGATACTAAGGTTGAAAGATAACCATGCGACGAACCAGATCCAGCAACTAGATTGGACCCCAATACAGATTGACCAGTTACAATAGGTGAACAAAAAATTCACCTGCGTAGTCGACTTTTGGCCTAATAGTATTGTGGAAGGATTCATCATAGAATTTGCAGTTGACACAATGAAGTCGTACAACACAGCAGAGAAGGAATTTATATGCGGACCTCGTGGAAGGTACATTCGATCACTGTATACTTCGATTAAAATACTGCTATATAACAAAGGTGTAATGACGATGGAAGCAGACAGCTAAACTTCCCTGCATGCATGGGGGAAGGGGGAAAGCACTTATAGAGGGAAGGATAAATAGCCAAAGGAGAGGATAAAGGCAAGAAGGAGGAGGAGTTCTTGGACTTGATCTTGATGGATGACGACTAGCTTAAGTCAATCTTGGCATCACCTGGAATGATGTGTAGCAGAGTACCCTACCAATATAAGGTGAATACCAAGAAAATAGTTGTAGTTGCGAGGGAGAGCTTGGCAAGTGATGAAGAAGAGATAGAGGATCTTCAGGATGTGGATAATATTGAGGAAATCCTATGCACAACCTATGAGAGGAAAACAAGATGCCTAAGAACAAGAGCGTAAGGTAGCTAGAGAGGTAGTGGGGGGGCCCAGAGGGCCCATAGTGATAATAGTGGAGGTCATTCAATGTAAGGTGGACTAGGTCCACTATATTATTAAATAAGCCCCACTATGGTAGTTAGATATAATAAATGTAAGAGGACTTCTTAGAAGGTTCTACTTCTAGAATATTCCTCCTCTAGAATGTTCTTAGGTGATGGTAGCACTATATAAAGAGGTTCAAGCAATGTAATGAGGAATGAAGAGAATTATTGTATTTGGAGCTGAAGCTCATTAGGAGGTTGCCCCCTCGAAGAGGCAAGTGAACAGGAGAGGATCCCTTCCATAATAGGATCCATTGTATGGTGTTTCCCTACCTCAAGGGTTTCTATAATAAAGTTGTGGTTTTCTATATTGTTCTTCTATATCTGTTGTGGTGCTTTTGTAGTGTTGCCCTACCTCAAGGGTTTGGTAATAATAAAGTGTGGTTTCGTCTATCTTGATTTGTGGATCTATTGTGTATTCAGTAATTGTGGTGATTATATTGGTAGATCTATTCAAGTTCTTAACAATTGGTATCAGATCACTTTCCTTGGCCGGAGTTGTGGGCAACTATTTTTTTATTTTTGCAGATTTTTTTTTTTTGGAGAAGAAAAAAGAGGGCCGCGACATTCTATACATTTTCAGTATATTTTTGTGAAAAAATTGTAGAAAAGGGTTGTATATATGAGTTCCTATCAGAAAAACGCCCAAGTTAAAAAAAAAAATCGTCCGAAACGGAGTCTGGAAGGTCAAGATATTGAGGTTTTAAAATCTGCAATTTTTTAGGGTTTTTTCTGCAGACGGTGACGCGATTTATTTTTATTTCTGTAGCATTTAGAGGCCTAATTTTCCCAAATAAATTACAGATCTGAGTTCTTCTCACAATTTCACCCAATTTAAAAAAAAAAATCAGCCGAAACGGAGTTCGGGAAGTGAAGTTATGAGCATTTTAAGTTCAACAGTTTTTTAGGGTTTTTCCAGAAAAAGTCGCGATTTTCTGCCGAAACTTCTTAGGTCTATTTTTTGAGTTTTTTCGTGACGGCTGCAGGACCGAAGAGTTCATAGGGTGCTCAGATGGCTATTTCTTCTCAAACCTTGAAAGAAATTCTTGAATCATTCAAAGCCCAATTGAATGATAGATTGGATGCATTTGCACATGGCCTCACAAACAGCCTCACACATGGCCTCACAGACAGCCTCACACATGGCCTCAATGATAGTTTTCGTATTATTCAAGATTCATTGAATAACATGAAGGAGATATTTATTATGGAAGGCCTCAAGGATGAATATAATAAAGAAATATATGCTTGGTACGATTTTGAGGTCGATTGTGATGATTGGTATATGGATAGTTGTCATTTCTGGGATAACAACCACTTCCATATTTTATTTGATGACTCTACTCCACCTTTTGTAGAGAACATCAAGGTCCCACATCAAAATCTAGTTACCAGCATTCAGTCTGCATATTCTACAGTGGTATTATTCCTTCCAGATTCTGCTACGACCCTTTTCCACTATGTGGATGGATCTTCTTATTTGGATCCACATGATAGGTGCCAGTCTTTGGAGCATCATTTGGAGTTGGTTATTGGGTTCCAAAATCTTCTACGGGGAGTTCACATGAGCACTTGGACATGGGACCCGGGCTTACAATGGTGGTTGGACTACTTCAGCATGGTGGATTTCTTTTCTACATGGGACTTTGGTTCTTCAGTCTTCTTCAGCATTACGGTCCACAATTATTCATGGGACCCTGGTATATGGTTGTACATCAAGCGTTGAGGACAACGCTTTCATAAGGGGGATGAAATTTAAGGTATCTAGAGAGGTAGTGGGGGGGGCCAGAGGGCCCATAGTGATAATAGTGGAGGTCATTCAATGTAAGGTGGACTAGGTCCACTATATTATTAAATAAGGCCCACTATAGTAGTTAGATATAATAAATGTAAGAGGACTTCTTAGAAGGTTCTACTTCTATAAGATTCCTCCTCTAGAATGTTCTTAGGTGATGGTAGCACTATATAAAGGGGTTCAAGCAATGTAATGAGGAATGAAGAGAATTATTGTATTTGGAGTTGAAGCTCATTAGGAGGTTGCCCCCTCGAAGAGGCAAGTGAACAGGAGAGGATCCCTTCCATAATAGGATCCATTGTATGGTGTTGCCCTACCTCAAGGGTTTGGTAATAATAAAGTGTGGTTTCTTCTATCTTTCTTTGTGGATCTATTGTGTATTCAGTAATTGTGGTGATTATATTGGTAGATCTATTCAGGTTCTTAACAAAGAGGAGAAGATATCCATCATTTCCATATTAATGTCAGTGTGGAACCCATAAACCCATGTGAGACTAATACACCAAAGAGAACATCACCATTTAGACAAATGAAGTTCAGAGGAAGTCTGATAGAGAGAAGCACATCTACCACAGGAGAAACAACTGGAGGAGCTAGTTCAAGCAGTACTATTCAAGTATCTACACCATGTTGTGGAGGTAGAAATTCAGTATTTAGAATGGAAGGACATGACCCCATGATCATATTACCAGAATTCTGAGGAGAAGTAGCAAAAGACATGGAGAAGAATTTGTTCATTTGTGCAAAGATCTAGGAGGAAAAATAGATCATGGATGAAGATACCAAACTTGCATAGCTAGCGATCATGCTAAGAGACCACGCACTAGAATGGTACATGAGTCTAGACACAAACAATGCTCTTGGGATGACGAGGACACTGGAAGACATCAAGAAGCTACTGATTAATGAGTTCCAAAAGTCGATCTCAGAGGACCAGTACATGAATGAACTGATCGAGATTAGACAGAAACTAGGAGAGTCTGTATGGGAGATTGACCAAAGATTTAAGCCATTGAAGGGAAAGTTAAAATACCTTATGACAGAGATGCAACACTGGCATATGTTTTTCAAATCACTACTCCGACACCTAAAATACCCCTTATGACAACAAAAGTTTCAGACATAGGCCGAGGTGCTACAGGAAACCTTGCAGCTGGACGAAAACCAGTACCAGCAAACGGACCTGACCATTGAAGAATTGAAGGAGGATTTGAAGAACCTCACATTTCAATTAAATCAAAACAAGAACAAGGACAAACGATAATTTTTTTGGTGCACCACATGTAGGACAAAAGGACACCAAAAGAACGAATTTCCAACATTCACGCAGTATATGGAAACAGGTCTACCAAACCCACTCCCATAGGGAGGATTATGGTGTGAAATATGAAAGAAATTGGTTCATGACCCTTATCACTACACAATGATGTAGAAGTACCAGATGGTTCCCAAGAATTCTTATTGCACTTTTTGTAAGTCCGTAGGCCACGATGACAAAGATTGCATAACTATGGAGTTGATGTAGGAGTGAACATCAGACACCTACAGGGTATAGGCCAAAATGATGATTAGGAAAGCAACGCCACAATTCAATCAAGCCCCAGCTCCATACAATACTATGCAACATCAGTACAAAACTGCATAACAACCATACAACAATACCCATCCACAGTACAACCCGATTCAACCCCAGTATAATACTGCACAATACAACCAAGCACCACCATATAATGCGTCGAGAGGGGACAGAGCAGGATATCGAGGAGGAGGACGAGCCAGAGGAGGCTTTGGATGTGATAGAGGACCAGTCACATGTCACAATTGTCAGCAAATGGGACATTATGCAAGGGAATTCCCACTCTCGCCAACAACTTGTATGTATTTTCATGCATCGGATCATGAGACAGAGCAATGCCCGACACTGTTAGTAAATATCTAGGAAAAAAGGAACCAGAACAACCAGAATGTTCAATGAATTTCAGCCGAAGAAAGGGAGGATGGAAAAAATATCAACATAGTCACCCGTGGAGAAACGAAGACAGGAAATGACACAACCCGACAAGAACCTGCACAGAACCAGTGGGTAAGGAAGAACACTGAACCAAGGAAGTAGTTCGATGTGCCCAAAGAAAATGATACTTTTAAGGAATCTAGACAGGAATTTTAGAAGAAGGATACAACGTCAACTTCCACTACGCAACCATCCCATGAAGCCCCAGAATACAAAATGTCGCCATCATTGGATCATACCAAAGGAATGTCACTCAAGGGACAAGTAAGTACTATCAAAGACCTTTTGCAGTCATGCATAAAAATATTAAGTGATCCTTGATCTGTGAAAATATTGCAAAACATATTAGAGAAATGTAGCAATGAGAAAGAACAAAAGATAGAACCAAAGATTGCCAATCACCTACGCACAAGGAGAAGAACAAGTAGGGAATTTAGATTGAATGCTAACATTGGGGATTTCAATATGGGAGATATCATACTAGACCTAGGATCCAAAGTAAATGTACTACCCAAGAAAACCTAGCAATGCATGGGAGAACCAACCTTGGGATATTCGAATGTCCAATTAAAACTAGCGAACCAACACAAAGTCCTACCAATCAGAAGGTTAAAGGGCGTAATGGTAGATCTTGATGGTGTGCGCACCAAAGCATATTTTGAAGTCATCGAAATAGTAGATGGAACAACACCATGCCTGACACTAATCGGTCTGGACTGGGCATTTGAAAACTAGACCATAATTACTTTGAAGACGAGAAAAATGACATTTCAATCCGGATATTATAGGGTTATAGCACCACTAGATCCATCAGAAGGGGAAAGGTTCGTAGAACCCACTTGCCTAGACTTAGAGGAAATCGACCAGTTGTACAGAACAACTGCGTGCGAGGAGGATTATGTAAACCCAACGATAGACAGGGTACTCAGTTGGTGCAGTATTACTTCATGCACTATGGATTCAGACATCAAGTTAGAAAACTAGCAACAAAGACTACATGAAGTATCCACGAGAAGATGTGCAAGAATATACCACGCAGTATGATGGATAGACATATAAATCGCAGAACCACCCTGTTTCCATGGACTTAACGATTTGGAAAAATTCTTGACACAATATGAAGATAAATTATTAGAGAACCAGAGGCTACTAGCACTGGAATTATCACTCAAGGCCACACCTGCCAGATGGTGGGGCGCACACAAAGAGACCATCACAAACTGGTACCAACGTAAGAGGCTATTGCGCATAAGGTTTGGCATAGCATAGAAAAAAAACAAACAACTGAAGTATGAAGGATTAGGGACACCCGTGAAACACTATGGAAATTGACACCACCAGAGGAATGGCCTCACCACTTTATTCATACATTAGAAGTCATACCAGCGAATTGGTATACAGATCAGGAACTGCGCAAAGGAACTACAACATGGGCAACATTGCAACAAAACTTTACCACTACTTTCTCATTCGAGCATGAGAACCCCAACATAGACGCAGCTCTGAAACAAATCAGAGGAGTCATATTCATTGAGGATCCAAAAGTAGAACTTATTATCGATGAGCAACAACGAAATAAACAGATAGTCAAGGAACTATTGTCATGTTACTAGGTATAGGAGGACATACCAGACGAAGAGAACCCACGCAACATTCAGATTGCAGAAGTAGAAGGCGATGGAGACGTGAAGGGACCACAAATAGAATCTGAAGTCATTTCCACGACAATCAAGGTAAATAAATTTAACATCATAACAACAAAACATCCCAAAATGGCTAGCATTGGAGACTATTGGGATGACCCAACAATAGAAATCATTAAAGAACTGTCGCGTGAATACAACGACTTATTTCCTACAACATTTACAGAGATGAAAGGTATAGCAGGCAAACTGAGAGAAATGAAAATACCTCTTAGACCCAAAGTGAAACCGATCAGACAACGACCATATAGATTGAACCCTATATATAAACAGAAAGTTAAAGAGGATATTTACAGGATGTTCGAAGCTAGCATAATCGAACTAGTCGAGGAATCAGAATGGATAAGCCCGATGGTCATACAGGACAAGAAACAAGGAAGAAGGATCAGGATATGCGTCCACTTGAGGAATTTGAATGATGCATGCCTACATGATCCATTCCCTACACCATTCATGGATGAAGTGCTAGAGAATGTGGGGGGAAATGGAGCGTACTCATTCACTGATGGATTCTTAGGTTACCATCATATTAAGATAGCATAGGAGGATAGATACAAGACCACATTCATGACGGAATGGGGATCTTACCAATATACAATCATGCCCTTTGGACTGAAGAATGCACCAACAATATCCTCCAGAGTGGTTATCACAGCATTTAAATAATTCATCTACCAGTTTCTCGAAGTATATATGGATGACTGGACAGTCTATAGTCTGTTGAAAAACCATGTAGAAGTCTTACACTTCATGCTAGAGTGATGCAGACAGTGTCATATATCACTGAACATAAATAAATGCATATTTGGAACACCATTTGGGAAACTATTAGCTCATATAGTATGAAAACAAGGGCTATTAGTCGATCTGGCAAAGATCGTCATCATCATTAATTTACTAGTTCCAAAAGAAGTTCGTCAGCTACGAGCGACGTTAGGACACACTGGATACCATCGAAAATTTATCAAAGGATATGCGCAGATCATAACACCAATGGAAAAACTGCAAAGGAAGGATACAAAGTACCAATGGAATGATGAATGTCAACATGGTCTGGATACCTTAAAGGAAAATATGGTTACTGCACCGATATTAGTATTTTCGGAATGGGGAAAGACATTCCATGTGCATGTAGATGCATCAACGATAGCACTGGGAGCTATTGGCACAGGGGCAAACCCAGGGTTCAATGCTACAACAATGTACCAACAAAACCGTAACTACTAGCCCTTTCGACAACACCTGTGAAGCAGATGAAGTCTCACCCGAGGTAGAGGTAGGGGTGGTTGTAGGACTCAAGTGTCTGCAACCTTAGCTGGGACACAAATATGTGATTAGAACACTTAATAAAGCACTTAGCGCCGTTAGTTCCTCAATATACATTCAATAACCACTTCTCTTATAAGAAAAAATTTCATATCATTCACACTAATCTACAGTATTCAATCACTTAGAATATACAAATGGATCAGAATGAGCATATCAAGCACTAAGCATGAATATCTAGATCAGATCTAACATTCTAACATATAATAAGCACCAAGAATGAATAGATCTATCTAAACATATCAGAGCATTTCACATATAATATGTAAATACATCAAGAAAAATCACAAAGAACATCACACAGGGTTTACGTGATTCACCCCCACCTTGGGGCTACGTCCACCAACTCTTCTTTTCTATTGTCTTTAGTCAATCGGTTACAAGCACAGAGCCTCAAAACCCTTACTCCGCACAGGACAGAAGATCTGTGCAGCTAGCTAGATCTTGCTTCCTTGTGTTACAGCACAAAGCCTTCTATAGTCTCTCACAGGGACTTTCACTCAGCTCTACAAGTCTCACACAGTATGCACATAGTACTTACAATCCTTTTATCACATAGATCTAGCACTTAGCCATTCCTTTTGCACTTAGCACACTGACCTCTTTCTATATTTCCTATCCTTCTATATATACATTACAAAATAGGACTAAACATGGGTAAACCCATGGGCTGACATCCCATTCTCGTTACATATTCCCAAAAACCCAAAAAGGGGCCCAAAAGGGGGCCAAGATCCCATGATCTCCGCTTCAAATTGCACTCCTCCTTCGACAAGCTGTCGAAGTCCCAAAATAGGTCAACATGACCAAGAAACTCCCAAAACTTGGTCAAGGGCCAATGGGGGCTATCTTAGCATAGCCAAGAGAAAGAGACTTGGATCACCCGATAGCATTTGCAAGCAGAAAACTATCCGACCTAGAACAGAACTATAACATAATGGAAAGAGAAGGCCTAGCTCTGGTTTATGCACTTCATAAGTTCAGATACTACTTATTGGAAAAAAAAATTAAGATGTTTACAGATCACTCAGCCCTAAAGTACCTAGTCAACAAGCCAGTGTTGGGGGGAGAATCTACCGATGGTTACTGTTATTTCAGGAATTTGACTTCAAAGTAATCGTCAAACTAGAAAAACTAAATGAAGGCCTTGACCAACTATCATGGGTCACAAATGGAGAAGAACCTACAAGCTTAGAAGACAAATTTCCGGATGTTCAACTATTCTCGATATAAATTGTTGATGACTACTTCACAGAGATCATCCAGTACTTGAGCACAGGTACCGCACCGCAAGAGTATACCACTATGCAGAAGAAGAACCTAGTAGTTCGCATAGCCGACTATCAATTGATCGCATGACATATATATATAATGTGTGCAGATAGCATTTTACAAAGGTACGTTCTTGAGAACGAACGACCAAGGATTTTAGTCAAAATCCCACAAGGGATTGGCAGGAGGACATTATGTAGGAAAAGCTATTGTGCAGAAGGTACTCCGCACAAGACTATGGTGGCCAACAATGCATAGGGACTTGAAAGAATAATCTCAGGGATGCGATGTCTGTCAAAGGGTAGGAAAACTCAACAGAAGGGATGAGATGTTGTTACGACTGCAAGTGACACTACAGGCATTTGATGAATGGGCAATAGACTTTGCGGGACCTATTAACCCACCATCCAAAATAACAGGGGCAAGATACATCATCACTGCGACAGAATACCTAACAAGATGGGCGGAAGCCGCACCAATAAAGGATTGTAGCACAGAGACCGTTGCACACTTTCTATTCGAACAAGTAATTACTAGGTTTGGGTGCCCAAGAGTTTTGATGAGTGATCAAGGCATCCATTTCATAAATAGCACTATCTACGTCATGCTCAAAGAATTTAAAGTTCACCACCAGAAAAGCACACCGTATCACCCACAGGCAAATGGCACAGTAGAAGCCTTCAATAAAGTTCTAGAGAATGCATTGACAAAGATCTATAACATCAACAGAGACGACTGGGACCTCAAAGTACCAGCAGTATTATGGGTGTATAGGACGACATGTAATAATTTGATAGCGAACACACCATTCAAACTCGTCTATGGCCAAGAAGCGGTAGTACCATTGGAATTTTTAATACACAGCTTACGCGTAGCCGCTATCACACAAATGATAGAACGCAGCACGATACAGGAAAGGTTGCATCAGCTATTAGCAATGGAGGAAGACTGAATCCTAGCAGGATTCCATCAACAAGTGCAGAAGGCCAGAGACAAAGCATGGCACGATCAACACATTAAGAATAAGACTTTCACGGAAGGAGATCTAGTATTGCTCTACGACAACAAATCATTTCAACACCCAGCTGAGAATGCATTGGTTAGGACCCTACGAGGTCAAATATGTAATAGACGGTGGAGTTGTACAGTTAAGAGATCTAGAAGGTGCAGAACTTCGAGGAATGATCAATGGTAGCTGACTGGAGTTGTACAAGGATAGTCGACCACCCACGGCGTAGTAAAAAAAAAATTAAATAAAATAAAAAAAACCGAAAAGCCATGAAAATGCCACAGGATGCTCGAAACACGAATGCAGTAAAGTCAAGAGTAATGGTCACACACCTAAGACAAACGAGTGGGAAATGGAAAGTTGGCAAACGAAGGATGATAGGACAACACAAAGAGGAATTAAGGCATGGAAAGGACTAATCGAACGTCACATTAAACATGCCAACTGGAAACGACCAGAGAAGCATAATGGAAAGTATAAAATTGTCGCACATGCATTGAATCACCAGTTATGGTGCATCAATCGCATCATGGAGGAAGCGTCTTCGATAAGCTTCAAGACAATCCCATACAACATGCGAGCGCAGAAGCAACTTGTTTATTCGCGAAAGAAGAACACAAAGAGAGCAATAATAGCTTGAATGAACAGAGCGAGATCATAGTCCTCTACAGACAGCAGAAGATCGACACTCACCACTATTGCACCACCGAAGTTCGTTGAACCAGGCTCGACCGCGATGCCGACCAAAGTTCAAACTAGGTCATGAGGACCACTGGAAGAAATGGGGTAGCAAGCTAAGTGGGCTTGATTGTGGAAAAAACTCCACAGTTAAGCGCGCTTGAGCCAGAGGCGTCTTGGGATGGGTGACCACCTGGGAAGTCCTGGTTACTGGGTGCAAGCCCCGGAAGTGATGATTGATGCT
>ML818012.1:190630-205696 GCA_009831015.1 Picea engelmannii
TGGGTTAGGGTTTTGGATGCCACTGGCTCCTATATGTATATTGTATTGTAAACAATGTAACACAATGTGTATCAATATAATATATGTTGGTTTTCCCGGTTTGGGTTTCCAGGTGAAAAATCTCTGTGTAATGTTTGTATTTTACATTGTACCTTTTTTGTTCTTTTCTGAATATCAGTTTGCAATAGATATTGTACAAGGTTAGAATTTACACTACTGAAAAAGAATTCATTGGGGTAAAATGGGTGTACAAAACAAAGTATGTGCAGTTGATGGGTCCATATGAAATAACAAAGAAACTTTAGTGGAAAAAGGGTTTTCTCAACAACCAAGTATAGAATACAATGAACAACTTGTTGATATCTTCACTAATGAATATATAATCAACTTGTTGATACTTTGACAAAAGAAGTACCAAAAGAGAAGTTTCATTACATGAGAAAGATGCTTGGAATCACCTCATTAAGCATTAAGGGGCAGTGTTGAAGATAATGCTTAATTTATATTATTGTAATATGTAATTGTTGGAAGACTATTACAACATTGTCAACAAATTTTGATTAGAGTGTTCACAACACAAATTAGGGTTAGTCATAATTAGCATTAGATGATTACTCAGAATTAGCCTTACATGATTTGAAAAAAATCACATATCTATAGAAATATAAAGGATATATATGAATTTATTAGTTGTTCAATAAGATGAATGAGAAAGAATGAGAAGGCAGAATCTCAAGCATTGAGTTCTTTGTTGTTTCTCATCTTTGTATTGTTTGTTGTCTTTCCTCTCTATAGTTTTCTCCTCGTAATTATACAATTAGTTGGTTAATATTGTTAGGAGAATTGAGTGGTATCTGGCTCCTACTATTAAGGCATAACCAATAGTCAGATTCTCGTTCCCAAAAATGTTGGAAAGATAACTCTTAATTCCTCGAGCAACTAATCCCAATTATGCATACTATATCCAAATTGGCAACAAATTCATCACAATACAATAGTCCATTATACTTAACTTTCCATAAGGGATATTACCATTAATATGTAAACATGAATCATGGATACTCGTGATAAGAAACAAACTGTGTGCAAAACAAATCAAAGAGACAAGACAATAATTGTTGGAGTTACTTAATACACACCTAGGATTTTTTTTTCCTAAGGTTTTTCCTTGTTTATTATTCATAATTAGTCATTATCCAGTCTCCTATATTTTTAGGGGAGAATATTCCACCTAGAGAATATTCTCTTTCAATTGACACTTCAGTTTGACTAGTTGAGTTGAGTTTAGATGTTGCATTGGTTTGGTCACCATGCAACATTGGGACCATCACCATGCTAATTCGACCTTGCCTTGGTATCATCACCATATGGGCACATTAGCCTTGATTCCCTGAGTTAAATCCTCACTACTCTTTGTTCAGTCAGTTAATTGAAGACTAGTTGATTAGTTAACTCGACTAGGTGGCAGTTCACTCCCGTAACTGCCTGAGAGACTAGAATAGGTGGAAATTCACTCCTGTAACTATTGGTGTGTGTCCAGATCACTCTATACCACCACTATGGTGCATTGGTTCTCCTCCAGTGTGCACTCATTGAGCTATACATAGTATATCATGTGTAAATTATTCATTATTCAGAACGGTTAATGAGAATTCTTTCATTCTTTTTCTCTCCTTCTTATTCTTTCTCTTATTCTCTATGCAAATATGTGTATCATTGTTTATCTAGATACATTATATGTAGGTTAAACACATTTACATGGTATCAGATTCGATGGACTGCTAAGAAAAAGCTACACCAAAATTGTTTGCAAGTACAAAAGATTGAAGACAGCGAAAAGATGGATTTCCAAAAAGAATTCATTCTTACACCTTACAACTATTTTACATAGAAGGAGAAAATAGCCATACATATATGAACCAGAGGGTTGTACAGGTTAACCTTGAATACAGATACAAAACTGACATCAACCATAGAAAAATCCAAGTACTTAAATCGCATGGATGAGGCACTCGTAACAATTTGCAGTCTTATTTCTCCTGATATCCTTTTTCACATATCTTCCGGTAAGACTCACAATGAAGCATGGAAAACCTTGGAAGGGATGTTTGGAAAATAGGCTAAGATGAGGGGACACATGCTGGAGGTGGAGCTGCAAACATTGGATCCAAAAAGCTTCGACAATATCCCAGATTTGTTTACAAAATTTAAGGACTCACTGTCGCAACTCAAAGCTTGTGGGGTTGATAAATAGATGGAGGAGAAACAAATGGTTCTCACCATTCTCTCCAAGATTGGTCCTGAATTATATGTATTTTTATCCACATTCCATACTTTCATATTCACCTCTGGAGCCACCTGGAAGATGCCTTCTCTTGAGGACTTTATCAAATCCCTAACATGAGAGAAAACCAAGCTCATAAACATGGGGACAATCAAAGGCCCAAGGGAAAATGCACTCATTGTTCATGATGGCAGCCACAAATATCATAAATATAAAAATAAATATAAATTGAAATCTCATGCACATTCGAAGAAGGAAGGGTACACAAAACCCTTCACCGATGCCTCCGGATCCAAGGAGAAAAGGGAAGAAAAGGAGAGAAATACACATATTGTCACAAAGGATTCCATTCAGAATCTTCATGCATGCAAAAACAAATAGATCTAATGTCTCAAATAGTTCAGAAAAACAACCTTGGAGATCGCATCCCTGAGGGTGCCAAGAAGAAGAAGCCAGGAAATCTGAATTCCAAGAAATGCAATTCTAGCTATGCCTTGATTTCCATCAAATCCTCTCTCGATGCTTGGATCGTTGATTCGGGAGAATCAAAACACATGGCTACCTCAAAAGAAGTATATTCTTCTTTGGATGCATGCAAAGGTCCTCCTATTCTGATGGGGGACAACTCTTCTGTCGAAGTCACCAGCAAAGGAAGGATCGAACTCACCAATGGAATCTTCAAGAATGTGTTGCACATTCCCAAACTTTCTGTCAACCTTCTCTCTGTGTGTCAGATGAAGAATTTCGGCACCGAAAATAAATTCATTTTCACACCAAATTCCATGGACATCTAGGACATGCAAACCAACTCCAGGGTTGCTATTGGTGATCTAAAAATAGAAGGCTGACTTGTTATGCTATGCAAGCACCCTCTACCTCATAAAATAAACATTAACAGGACCTTGCTTCATGTGTTTAAATATGCAAGATGGTTTATGTGTTCAGTTTAGGATTCTTCTTGTCAATGTATATGTGTGAGGAATGATCTTTTAAAAGGTTAATCATGTGTTATAAATCAATGTACAACAATATAAAATGCAGCAAATAACACATCAAAATCACAGCAATACCAAGATGATAAAGGAGTTCACCCCTCTCTGGGCTACATCTCCTTTAGCCTCCTTCAATGGACTTGGCTCTTTGGGATTAGTTTTTCAAATGCTATTTACAAGATGCTTCTCAACTCCAATGGATTTATATACTGTACCATTGGATTCAGAATACATAAAAACCCCAAAAATGACTGTTAAAACTCTGCAAATGGATCTTGTCTCATCCAGCAATGACCTCCTCTACATGTGGCCTCCAAGCTTCCCTGAGCTTCAATGGAGAAAAAATACCTGTAGAAGTCCTCCAATGGATCTGAAACCTATCCCAATGTGTTCATAGCAAAATAATCAGTCAAAAATGACTATTCAGTCTCAGAAAATGGACATGGGATCATCTGAGCAATGCCTCAAACAATGAGGGCTTTAAGGCTCCCTGGAGCTTCCTCAAGCTTCAATGGTTAAAAACCTGCATAAGGAGTCTTCAAATGCCTGTGAAAACATCACCAATGGACTCAGAACGTCCAAAAACCCCTAGCTGGGCTTTTTCGGCACCTGATTTGGCCAAAAACTCCAAAAGTTATGGCTTCTGCCATTTTCCCCTTCAAGCTCTGTTATAGGTTCGCCATTCTGCACCTATGTGAAAAGTGAACCTAGCTCCTGAGCGTTTTCGTGTGCATAAACCCAACACACGTGCGTCCCGCAATTGGTGCCAATTTGTCGAACGATTAGCGCAACTATAGCCCCCAAAGACGGAGGTGTTGGGCGCATGGGGGGGCATATGGCCACGTCCCAGCGCAAATCTTGGCTCCCGTTCTGTAGATTAAATGTGGGTTCGACAAGTGGCGGGCGCGTGGTTTTAAAACCCAACCAAAATCCAAAACGCGCATAATTTTAAAACGGTCATATTAAAACACATATACACCGTGGGTTTAATCCACAATTGTAAAATGCGCCCGCGCTCCGTTTAAAATATATATTGGTCACCTGGATAGGAACCACGCGACCACGGGCTTTAATGTTTGAACATACAAATCCCGCGCTCCATATTGCAAGACACCAAACCTTTGAACGGTGGTCACCAATTTTAACACCCCGCGCATAGTGTGAATACAATAGAACCCGGAACAATGTTAAAAAACCCGAGCGCGCAAATGATTACACGGCTCGGTCATATGTTAATACAAAGTGACCACGGGCTGTTATTGCAATACCCACGCGCACACATTTTAAAATAATCGTGGTCATATGTTAATACGGGTGTGACCGGGAGCTGGGGCTAAGCCCCAGCCCGGACCCCTACGCCATAATACATATAACACCACTTTAAATAATTTTAAAGACATATGCTTAATAAACATTAATGCGTGGCGCAATGGTTGGCAGGCATAGTTAAAACTTTGTAATGGAGGGGGAGGTCCGGGGGTCGAACCCCGCGGCCTCCATAATTTTTTAATTAAACCAACACATAAACCCAAAAGCCAATTCTGGGGTGCCACGTAGCACCTCTCCATTGCTCAGAAAAATGCCACGTGTCACAACCATATTCGACCACATTCGACCAATCACAGATTGCCACGTTACGTGCCGGCCATGTCGTCTGTACAGCCGCCACGTAAGTTGTACGGCCTATGCCACGTCAGTTGTACGGCCTACCCAGTCAACACCCTTTTTTTTTCCTGTTTGGCGATTCGAACAGATCGCGATAACTTTCGCTCCCGACGTCCATTTGAGACGAAACGAGTTGTGTTGGGTCCGTGATGACGAGGGCTACAAACCCATTTGTTTTGAGGCAATTTCGAGAACTTTGATTTTTGAGGTAAAATTTGACCCCTGGTCCAGATTCTGATCACGCCTTCCCACTGAAAGGCTTTTGGACCCACAAAAGCTTATAATCATCGATCTGAGCTTCAATACTCTTCTGCTT
This sequence comes from Picea engelmannii, assembly GCA_009831015.1. Lineage (NCBI taxonomy): Eukaryota > Viridiplantae > Streptophyta > Pinopsida > Pinales > Pinaceae > Picea > Picea engelmannii. The sequence goes on from ML818012.1 coordinate 195,888, forward strand.
TCAAGTTCTATCAACTGATTCTACTTGAAAATACTTTTCGACCATCACCTAGGTACTTTGACATGCCTTGCACTGCAACTGACTATGTCCCTCAACCACTATTCTCTGGCTGCTGTTGACCCACTGTTCTCTCTGTGCTTGGAAGACTGCCAGCCTTCCCACTGAGAATCAAGTCCCTCTTGTGAACTCTTTTGACGTCAACAATCCGCTCTCCAATGGCTGCAAAACTTTCCTGCGACACCTTGTCATAAGCCAAGAAAACCATCAATCTTGAAAACAAAATGACACAAGACTGAAAATAAGGACAGCAAGGTCTTTTTTGCTCTTCAAGAAACTGTCGCATCTTGTGCTTCATCAAAGCACATGGTGTTATCCTCCATCTCAATGTACTCAAAAATGACTTACAAGCCATCCAACATAATCGACTAAAACAAGTCGAAAAAACATGAACGACATAACATAGTCGTCAAGCAATATCGACACAAGTCAAGACTCATGGGAAATGTATCAAGCTTCCAAAATGACAAGTCTAAAGACATGATAAACAATCATGCTACAATCATGAGTCATGCATGCTGAACTAACATCAAGTTCATTGTTTATGCACTCACAAAACCATGTGCATGTGCATAGCTTCTTCAACTCTCCTTCCTGTAGAAACATAGGTACTTAAACCCAAGACATGTGGGTGCATAAGAGCTGAATATGAAAAGTATATGTGGCTGTAACAAAATGAACATAACCCTCTTTTACATGTTCTTGAACGAGGTGGTATAACACAAGTATGCTTACAAAAATAAAAGCATTCACATGCAAACTTGCCTCTACCAAAATATGACAAACTGCTGCAACTTGTCAACTTCAACAAAAGTGAATAGCTAAGGCTGAAATGTGCATCTATACAGAAAAAATGAAAGCCTTACTTACCCAAGAAATCCAACCATTTCTTACCAAGCCAACTCAATGACGAATTCTTCTGCTGAAAATCGTCATCTTGTGAATCATCTTGACTCACATCAATGATGGAATCTCCTCTTCCATTCTTGTCAATCTTTTTATCCAACTGCTTCTTGTGTCGTGGATGAGAGGTTGGATGCAATGTCCAACATTGGTCAATGAGATGACCCCTCTTCTGACAATGAGTGCAAATCTTTTGCATCTTCTCTTCATGTTGCCTTTGCTTGGAAAGTTTCCTGAAAGTGGACTTTCTTTTCCAACACTTTGAAACATGATGGTTATATAAACCACAATATGTACATGGTCTTTTTCCATTGTTACATGCAGATTTATTATGTTTAACATAATCAAAAGCAACTGAGTTATAGGCATATTTATACCTTGAACATTCACCTTTATCGTTGCTTTGAGGAGGTGAATCGGAAGAGTTACAATCTCTCTTTTGAAGACTCTCAAATCTGCTCTTGTCCTCATGGCTGTCACAACCTTTTTGTTGCACACATTTTCATTCATCTTGAACACAAGTCTTGCATGCTGAAGAGTTTGAACTTTCAACAAAAATTCTTGAACTTTCACCTTGAAAACCTTCTTGAGGAGGTGAACTTGAAACAAAAATTGTGCTTGAAACTTTTTCATTAGTTTCCCCAACTTGGGAATTTGTTTCATTAATTCGTTCATAACCAAGACCACAATACTTAGGTCTCTCTTCAACCACAATAGGCTCAACAATGCCTTGTGCATGCTTGCCTAACCCTTTACCTTCATAGCCCATTTTTAACATTAACTTGGACCCTATTCCTTTTGTGTGATTTTCAAAAACACCAAAGCATTCTTCTTGAGAAGAATTTGAAGGCAAACTAACATTACATACCTCATGGTCATGCATGTACTTGGTAAGGGTTTCTTTTTCTTCATGGAGTTGATTTTCCATCTTCTGCAACTTTTCAAGACGTAGGTCTTTTTCCTCCTTCATGGCCATCAACTGCTCTTGAAGGACAAGGCTCTCTTCCCTATCTTTCCACAACTCTTGTACCATATCTTTCATGGTTAGCAATGACTGCAACACCTCTTTGTCACAGAACTTAGATTTGGAAGATGTAGGAGAACTATCAATGTTTGAAGCTTCTTCCATACTTGCAAGATATAAAACTTCAACACAAATCTTGCACAAATACCAACAGCTAAAATTCAAGCTATCATTGGCAAATACATGAGCAAAATAAACTAAGCTCTGATACCATCTGATCTGAAAATAGAAGGCTGACTTGTTATGCTATGCAAGCACCCTCTACCTCATAAAATAAACATTAACAGGACCTTGCTTCATGTGTTTAAATATGCAAGATGGTTTATGTGCTCATTTTAGGCTTCTTCTTGTCAATGTATATGTGTGAGGAATGATCTTTTAAAAGGTTAATCATGTGTTATAAATCAATGTACAGCAATATAAAATGCAGCAGATAACACATCAAAATCACAACAATACCAAGATGATAAAGGAGTTCACCCCTCTCTGGGCTACATCTCCTTGAGCCTCCTTCAATGGACTTGGCTCTTTGGGATTAGTTTGTCAAATGTTATTTACAAGCTGTTTCTCAAATCCAATGGATTTATATACTGTACCATTGGATTCAAAATACATAAAAACCCCAAAAATGACTGTTAAAACTCTGCAAATGGATCTTGTCTCATCCAGCAATGACCTCCTCTACATGTGGCCTCCAAGCTTCCCTGAGCTTCAATGGAGTAAAAATACCTGTAGAAGTCCTCCAATGGATCTGAAACCTATCCCAATGTGTTCAAAGCACAATAATCAGTCAAAAATGACTATTCAGTCTCAGAAAATGGACATGGGCTCATCTGAGCAATGCCTCAAACAATGAGGGCTTTAAGGCTCCCTGGAGCTTCCTCAAGCTTCAATGGTTAAAAACCTGCATAAGGAGTCTTCAAATGCCTGTGAAAACATCACCAATGGACTCAGAACGTCCAAAAACCCCTAGCTGGGCTTTTTCGGCACCTGATTTGGCCAAAAACTCCAAAAGTTATGGCTTCTGCCATTTTTCCCCTTCAAGCTCTGTTACAGGTTCGCCATTCTGCACCTATGTGAAAAGTGAACCTAGCTCCTGAGCGTTTTCGTGTGCATAAACCCAGCACACGTGCATCCCGCAATTGGTGCCAATTTGTCGAACGATTAGCGCAACTATAGCCCCCAAAGACGGAGGTGTTGGGCGCATGGGGGGGCATATGGCCACGTCCCAGCGCAAATCTTGGCTCCCGTTCTGTAGATTAAATGTGGGTTCGACAAGTGGCGGGCACGTGGTTTTAAAACCCAACCAAAATCCAAAACGCGCATAATTTTAAAACGGTCATATTAAAACACATATACACCGTGGATTTAATCCACAATTGTAAAATGCGCCCACGCTCCGTTTAAAATATATATTGGTCACCTGGATAGGAACCATGCGACCACGGGCTTTAATGTTTGAACATACAAATCCCGCGCTCCATATTGCAAGACACCAAACCTTTGAACGGTGGTCACCAATTTTAACACCCCACGCATAGTGTGAATACAATAGAACCCGAAACAATGTTAAAAAACCCGTGCGCGCAAATTATTACACGGCTCGGTCATATGTTAATACAAAGTGACCACGGGCTGTTATTGCAATACCCCCGCGCGCGCATTTTAAAAGAATCGTGGTCATATGTTAATACGGGTGTGACTGGGGGCTGGGGCTAAGCCCCAGCCCGGATCCCCACGCCATAATACATATAACACCACTTTAAATAATTTTAAAGAAATATGGCTAATAAACATTAACGCGTGGCGCAATGGTTGGCAGGCATAGTTAAAACTTTGTAATGGAGGGGGAGGTCCGGAGGTCGAACCCTGCGGCCTCCATATTGTTTTAATTAAACCAACACATAAACCCAAAAGCCAATTCCGGGGTGCCACGTGGCAGCCCTTCATTGGGCCACGTGGCACCTCTCCATTGCTCAGAAAAACTCCACGTGTCACAATCATATTCGACCACATTCGACCAATCAAAGATTTCCACGTCACGTGCCTGCCACGTCGTCTGTACGGCCGCCACGTCAGTTGTACAGCCTATGCCACGTCATCTGTACGGCCTACCCAGTCACCACCCTTTTTTTTTCCTGTTTGGCGATTCGAACAGATCACGATAACTTTCGCTCCCGATGTCTGTTTGAGACGAAACAAGTTGTGTTGGGTCCATGATGACGAGGGCTACAAACCCATTTGTTTTGAGGAAATTCCGATAACTTTGATTTTTGAGGTAAAATTTGACCGCTGGTCCAGATTCTGATCAACTGGTGAGGTAAATCATCAGTCTAGATTGTATACATTTTTTGAATTCATTGAACTTGATTCTGATTTACTGCTTACTCATGCTGATGAAAGTAGTAGGATATGGCACGAACGGTTTGGGCATTTGAATTTCAGATACATGCAACAAATTAGCAAGTATAGATTGGTTGATGGTCTACCAGACATCCATTTCTCCAAGGGATTATGTGAGGGATGTGTTCTCGGAAAAGAACCTTAAGAGAAATTCGACAAAGGAAAGTGTCAGTGAGCTTCTGCACCTTTAGATCTGATCCACAGTGACCTTATGGGTCCTTTTACGCATCCATCCATCAGAAAAGCGAGGTTTGTTCTCATTTTTGTTGATGATTTCTCACGTTTTACTTAGATCTACTTTATCAGGAAAAACTATGAGGTATTTCAACACCTCAAAGATTTCAAACCCTTGGTTGAGACACAGTCCGGAAAGAAGATCAAATTCCTCCGACCTGATAAAGGGGGAGAGTATGTAAATCATGAGATCCATAAGCTTTGCAATCAGGCAAGGATTCAGTTGTATCATACAGTTCCCTATACTTCGCAGCAAAATGGAGATGTTGAGCGGAAAAACAGATCTCTAAAAAAGATGGCATCTTGCATGCTACATGCAAACTCTCTACCACAGAGACTATGGGATGAAGCACTTAATTGTGAAACATACATCCAAAACAGATCTCCCCATAGATCTGTCAAGGATAAGACCCCCTATGAGGCTTGGAGCAGCCTCAAACCGGAAGTGACCCACTTTTGCATTTCTGGATCACGTGCAAGGGCCAGGATTCCCTCTGAAAAGAGGAACGCACTTGATCCACAAAGCACTAACTGCATTTTTTTCGGATACCCTAATGGTGTGAAGGGATATTGGCTTATTGATATTTCCTCAGACCGACTCATCATTGAACGTAGTTTCCAATTTGAGGAAAGTGTCTCGCATGTACCTCAGCAGCCACAAGTAGACACCTTCACTCTTTCACATATCCAAGATGATGAGCATTCACATGCCAACACTTCTTCAAATGAGACATATGATTCAAATGACTCAGATGATTCAGATTCAGATTCAGTACAGCCAGATGCATATTCAGAGCATCCAGATGCAGTTGTTGAGCCCGAGCAGAGGCCCAAGTGGGCACAAACTACTCTTTAGGATGCAGGGGATATTGTTAGTGATCCAGCTGATACTAGGAAGACTCAATCTGATTTCAAGGAGTCTCCTGTTGCACTCACTTCCACTAAACCATTTCCTTCTAGGCATCTTTTCTTGGTTCACTCTTCAAATCCACATTCTTATGGCAAGGCTGCTGGAAATCCCTTTTGGGAATCCACCATGCAGGAGGATTACAACTCCCTCCTCGAGAACTAGACTTGGGATTTGGTTCCCCTTCCTTCTAGAAGGAAACTTGTCAGATGCAGATGGGTCTACAGGACCAAGAGTGCAACAGATGGATAGATCGAAATATACAAAGATGGGCTTGTCGCCAAAGGCTTTCAGCATGTTCATGGTATTGACTATGATGAGACCTTCTCTCTAGTAGCAAAGATGGATTCCATATGATTGGCACTTTCCATTTCGAAAACGAAAGGATGAGAATTCTATTAGATGGATATGAAGAATGCATTTCTTCACGGTGATCTCTCTGAGGAGATCTACATGGAGCATCCCCAAGGATTTATGCAAGACTCATCTTTGGTCTGTTGACTTAAGAAGTCACTTTATGGCCTCAAGCAGGCTCCGAGGGAATGGTATGCCAAGATGGAATCCTACCTGTTGTCATAGAACTTTGTATGTTGTAATCAGACCCAAATGTCTACATGCTCAGGATGGCTAATTCACTTCTACTTTTAGTTATGTATGTTGATGATTTGTTGATCACCGGGTGTTCAACTTCAACGATTGCTACAGTCAAGAGGATTTATTTCCACTACACTTCTTTCTTGGACTCGAGATCAGTCAGGATGCATTAGGCATCAAACTATCTCATAACAAGTATGCACGATATCTCCTTGAGATATTTCACATGACAGATTGCAAGTCTACTCCAACTCCTTTCCTATCAGGATTCAAACTTGAGGATGGAGGGGAGACTCCACTGGTTGAAAACACACTATACAGACAACTAGTGGGGAGCTTGTTTTATCTCACACACTCTAGACCAGACCTCTCATATGTAGTTGGCATAGTTTCTAGGTTCATGCAGGAGTTGCATGAGCTACATTGGAAAGATGCAAAGTGTATCCTTCAATATGTAAAGGGCACCATCACCTTTGGATTCATTATGCAACATACTCTACATTAGATCTCATCGGGTTTACTAATTCCGACTAGGTTAGTGATAGCATTGATCGCAAGTCCACATCTAGTTACTCACTCAGTCTTGGTTCCAAGCCTATCTATTGGTCGAGAAAGAAGCAAGCTACCATTGCTCTATCTTCAGCCGAGGTAGAGTACAGAGGGTTAGTTAAGATAACCATTCAGGCTATGTGGCTACAACATTTTCTCACTGAGTTGGCCATTCAGTTTTATCGGTCGATCATCATTTGGTGTGACAACCAGAGCAATCTGAAGTTCTATAGAGATCCAGTTCATAGGTAGCGAATGAAGCACATTGAGATCCACATGCACTACATCTAAAACTTAGTACATGAGGGGATCATTGACTTGCAGTTCTCTCCTTCAACAGAACAAACGACAGACATCTTCACCAAGACCTTCACTGAGCATAAGTTCCATTCTCTGCGAAGTCCTCTTGGAGTGAAGGACACAGTTACCTAGAAACTGTAGTTCTTCTTTTTACATACATTGTACCTTGAGGGGGGGGGGGGTTTCCCATGAGGTTTTCCCTCTTTCCTCACTTTATTTTCAATGTATCTTTTGTATTTGGGTACCTAACATGGTCTCGTTACAAGGACCCATTCTTTATTTTCACCATAGTGATGTTCAGGGGGGTGTTGGAGTTACTTCACACACACCTATGATTTATTTTTCCTAAGGTTTTTCCTTTTTTATTAGTCATAATTAGTCATTATCTAGTCTCCTATATTTTTAGGGGAGAATATTCCACCTGGAGAATATTCTCTTTCAGTTGACACTTCAGTTTGACTAGTTGAGTTGAGTTTAGATGTTGCATTGGTTTTGTCACCATGCAACATTGGGATCATCACCATGCTAATTAGACCTTGCCTTGGTATCATCACCAGACTGGCGCATTAGCCTTGATTCCCTGAGTTAACTCCTCACTACTCTTTGTTCAGATAGTTAACTGAAGACTAGTTGACTAGTTAACTCAACTAGGTGGCAGTTCACTCTCGTAACTACTTGAGAGACTAGACTAGGTGGTCGTTCAGTCCCGTAACTGCTGGTGTGTGTCCAGATCACTCTAGAACACCACTATGGTGCATTGGTTCTCCTCCAATGTGCACTCATTGAGCTTTACAGAGTATATCGTGTGTAAATTATTCATTATTCAAAACGGTTAATGAGAATTCTTTCATTCTTTTTCTCTCATTCTTCTTCTTTCTCTTATTCTCTCTGCAAATGTGTGTATCATTGTTTAGCTAGGTATATCAAGCCAATATTGTAAGCGATATTGGGTATATCAAGCCAATATTGTAAGCGATGTATAGTAGCAATCAATATCTTCCATGGAACTAGTAAGCTCTACCAATGCAAAGAATAAGGATTAAACAAATTTTAAAGTAGATATATGGATGGAAGCTCATATTGTGACTCCCTATGAGAGATGAATACAAATGTGAGTAGTAAAATATGAAGCATTCACGGGGTGGGCATGTATTCATGTTGGGTACTATATTTGTCATTGGTTTTTGTACTTGTGACGAACCTTCCACCAACGTCCAAATGTACGGGTGATTTTGATTTGTTTTTGTTTATTTTAAAATGGAATATATTAATTATATAGAAAACACACATCATTTTCTGGTAAAAGATAAATTGAATGTGGTTAAAATTTCAACAATAATTTGAGTTTTGCATAATCCAAATTTTATATATAATTTTGTATAATCTGAAATTTGACTTATCAAATCATCAATTCCCTGAAAAAAAAAATTGTTACAAGTTTAACCTACTCATTTATGATAGTCCATTTCATTCACACATCCCATTTAAATTGGCTAACCACTTAAATACTCATCTATTTGAAACGTTTTTTAACACTCAACATTAAACTAAATTGATTAAATAAAAGTAATTTAAATAATACTATAAAGTTAATATGGTCAATTTTGAAATTGTATATCAAAAACTTACATACTAATTTAACTTTTAAATTAAAAAAATAAACGGATAAGTAAACAAATTCAATTTTCTACTAAATTTATACATTAATATATATTTTTAAAAATTAAATTTCTTAAAAATAATAAAAAAAAAATTTGATAGATAAGAGGAAATTTAAATTTTAACAAAATTAATAATTTTGTGAAAACTTATTAAATGTATACCCTGATTAACTTGCAACTTGAAGTAGAAATTCTAAAAACTATGGATTCAATTTGGTCATGCAATGTGCTAAAGCAAGATACTGAATCCTTCTACAATCTTTGCGGAAAAAAAAAGGATCACTAAATCACATCAAAGTAAAAGAAAGAAGCAAATCATAACGCAATATTTTTCCTGGGAAAAGCAACTGCGCTCACAAAACCCCTCTATCTCTATTGTATATATATTAACCAAGGAATCATGAAACAATACAATGCTTAATCTCTCTTGAGATTCTCTAGCACTCTGCTTGTTGTCTCACACTGCTCTGATCTTCCTGTGGTAGTAGAATTGCACGCATGCAATTCCGCTATATTACAATTGATAGTTAAGTTCCCTTTTAACCCTTGTCTCAACTGGGTCTTCATAGTAAATCAACAGTTACTTGATAGATCAACTGCATGTGAATTAAATCCGATTTAATTCACTTGACCTATCACTAGTTCATCTTCAGTTAGAATTAGTTAAACTGAATTTAACTCATGCAATTGAGTTAACTGATTATACTCACACTAAACTAGTGCATGGACTACAACTTGGACTCCAAACTAATAGAATTACTCTACATGCCTCGCCAACTACCCTCTACTAGAAATTCATGAGCGAACTGAGTCTATCACACTCAATTAACTATTACAAGTGATTATGAGATAAGATTACAATTTATTGTCCAATTTATTTAAGGGAAAAATAAATTAGACACACATTTCTTGTTGACTTTTCAACACTCCCTCTCAAAGAGAAAAGGATTATCAACAACCTTGATCTTGCCTATGTGGTATTCAAATTTTCTCTTGGCGAGTGCCTTCGCCAAGATATCTGCATCTTGATCCTCCGTGGGAATGTACTGCAACAACATAATGCGCCTCTGAACACAATCTCTGAGATGGTGGTATTAGATATCAATATGCTTGGACCTTTCATGGAATACCGGATTAACCGAGAGTTTTATGCAACTCTGGTTATCACAATGTATCA
>ML818012.1:205823-219597 GCA_009831015.1 Picea engelmannii
GTGGGAATGTACTGCAACAACATAATGCGCCTCTGAACACAATCTCTGAGATGGTGGTATTAGATATCAATATGCTTGGACCTTTCATGGAATACCGGATTAACCGAGAGTTTTATGCAACTCTGGTTATCACAATGTATCACCATTGGATCCATCTGATTACCAAACAAACCAACAAGTATCTTCCTTATCCAGATGGCCTCACATGCAACCTAACTCGCTGCCATGTACTCTGCCTTGGCTGAACTGAGTGCAACTAATCTCTGCTTCCTGTTGTACCAAGAAATTGTTGTTGATCCTATGTTGAATATACCTCCCGATGTGGTCTTCATGTCTAATGGATTGCCTGCCAAATCGGCATCGGTGAATCCTTGAAACTTCACTCCCTTTGTCTATCTATACCATAATCCATACTCTGTAGTGCCCCTGAGATATCTCAAGACATGCTTCCCTGCCTTCCAAAAGATCTTGGTATGCTTAACCATAGCTTGACTAAGTTGGTTAATTGCATAACATATGTCTGGTTGTGTGTTCACCAGGTACATGAGTGAACCCACTAGCTGCCTATAAACAATAGCATCAACTACCTCTCCTGAAGTAGCATCCTCCTTCCTCCAGTTTCCTGCAAGAGGAGTCTCCATGGGTTTGTTTCTCTCCATATGGAACTTCCTCAAAATCTATTTAGCATACTTGACTTGAGATACAAATAGCTCCCCATCTCTTTGCCATATTTCCAAGCCAAGGAAATAATGCAAGAGCCCCATATCCTTCATCTCAAATTCTCTGGCAAGATCCTCTTTGCAAGAAGTTATGAGGTGCTCATCACCTGTCAAAATAAGATAATCAACATAAAGTACAATAATCAAAAGCTTACCATCAACCACAACCTGGTATAGGTTCGCATTCACTTCACTCTTTGTGAAGCCCAACCCAGTGATATAGTTGTTGATCCTGGTGTACCAAGCATGAGGTGCTTGCTTTAACCCATACAATGCTCTCTTGAGTCTGCACACATGTGACTCCCTGTCAAAGGTCTCAAAACCTTCTGGCTGCTCAATGTACACTTCTTCCTCAATAACTCCATTGAGAAATGTTTTCTTTACATCAATTTGATGTATCTTCCACCCCATCTACACTGAGAGTGCAAGGATAGATCTCATTGATGAGTACCTTGCAACTGGTGCAAAAGTCTCCTCATAGTCAATCCCCTCCACCTGTGAGAACCCCTGGGCCACAAATCTAGCCTTGTGTTTCTCCACACTCCCATCTAATGCTTGCTTCACCTTGTAGATCCATATGGATCCAACCACTAACTTCCCAACTGGTCTTGGGACAACTTCCCATGCATTGTTCATGATGATGGATTCATACTCCTCAATCATGGCATCAACCCATGTTGGTTGCTGCACTTCTTCCTCAAAGGAAGATGGTTCTTTCACAATACACTCACTCATAAGATCCATGTATTCATTATACTTTATTGGGAACTGTCTCTGCCTCCGCTATGATGTAGGTGCTCCTACATGTTTTGATGCATCTAGCTTCAATCTATCAACTTCTCTGGTGCGCTTCCTACCATCTCTAGTGGATGACTTTGGATGAGTGGTTTCTGACACTCCATGGTCCTCTGCATGTGACTTCTCCACATCTTGAGGTTCATCCTTTGGAACTAAGATTTCCTTATCTACATGAAAATCAGGCTCCCTCTCAAGGGACAATCGCATGGCTTTCTCCTCATCAAATTTAACATCCCTCTTGATAATTGTCATCCTGTTAGCTGGCAAATACACCTGATAGTTGTGGGGAGTATCAGTGTACCCCAAAAATATCTGAATCTTTGTAGTTGGTTATAGCTTCTTCTTGGCATCTTTGGTCACATGTCAATAGATAGATGAGCCAAAATTTTTAAAATATGAAACATCAGGTTTCTTACCAATAAAAGCCTCCTCTGGTGTACTCATTCCAAGTATCCGATGAGGACTACAGTTTTGCACAAATACCGTTGTGTTGCATTCCTCTGCCCATAGATGCAATGGTAGGCCTTGATCATGTAACATAGCTCGTTCTGCTCCCACAATTGTTCTGTTCTTTCTTTCTGCAACCCCATTCTGTTGTGGGTTATGAGGTGCAATCAACTCTCTCCAAATTCCTTCTTTGGCACATAATTTCTTTAATTCATTAGAGATGTACTCACCACCATTGTCGCTACTTAGAACCTTCACCTTATTCCCTGTATCTTTCTCTACCAGTTCTTTGAACTCACAAAACTTTGAGAACGTCTGATCTTTCTTCTGTATGAAGTAGATCCAACACTTTCTAGAAAAATCATCAACAAAAATCACATAATCCCTGTGTTTTGTTGTGGAAGTTGTTGAGAATGGTCCACACGCATCTGAGTGAACTCTCTCAAGGATTTTTGCTGCTCAGTTCTCCTTCTCTTGAAAAGTGGCCTTTGTATACTTCTCCATGGTACATCCCTTGCATGTGTCTATCTATGAAAGAGTACCCTTTGGAAGCCCTGTAGAAATCTGTCGGATGATCTTCAAAGCACCGTGGTGTAGATGGCCCAATCTCATTTGCCATAACTCACCTTCATCCCAGCTCACCACACTGTCTTCTTTACCCATGAATGTTATAGAAAAAATGGTGAGATGACCTGTAAATAACATACCTTGGAAAGCACCATCAAAAGAATTTATCCTTCCTTGCATTTCAGCCTTCTTTTCTTCACCTTCACTCAAAATTCTGGTTTAGATATCCTTGGTTACCTCATAAACATATAGATATTCAATATTCTCAAGTGTGATTCAAATGAGAGAGACTTTCCTATTATTTATACTCTCCAAGTAGCTTCCTTAAAAACATATTCTAGGTCACTTGGCCCACTTTCCTTATTTTAGGGTTGGGTCCACTTATAATTTCTCCATTAAATTTATTATTGAAATAATTTATTTTGTATTCACTTGAATTATAATACACTCATCACTTCACTTTATTATTTACCTTTTAAAATCTCTTAAACCACTTTGACTACTTTGACCTTTTGGGGCTTCTAGATGACCTATGAGGGTCCTCCAACTTCGTAAGGCCATAACTCTCAAACCGTGAGGAGTTATGTGACGCTCTACATACCAAAAGAAATGGCATGACATGTACTATAAATATAGAATAGTATTATCTGAAAATATATCATAACTCATGCCGTTACCCATCAAACAAACTTGGGTCCATTACCCAAACCTGTGGTCTCCAACTTCTCATGGCCATAACTCTCTAACCGTGAGGAATTATGTGACGTTCCACATACCACTGGAAATGACATGAAAAGCACTATCCATATAGGATATTTTCCCTGACAAAATCACTTTCCTTCATCTCATTATTCCACAATTAAGCATGGGTTCTTTTACTCCACAAAGCATCTTCCCGTGAGGGCTTTCACCATAAGGGGACCACTTTGGACTTCATCCATATTTACTTCTTATCAACCATGAAAAAACAATAATGAGTCATATTTACATCAAACAATATTGGGTCCATTACCCAAACCTTTGTGCTACGAGGCTTTCTTCAAGGGTTGACATCAATGACAACCAACCTTAATTAATAAGTATTCAAAGTCCTTTTGAATTAATCCTTCTCGTATTCCTACACATTACAAAACTCACACATTTTTTAGATATATATGAAAACATGTCAATTTTCTAACATTTAATCACAAATTTTCTTTTAATACTAAAATGAATAAAGTGGAAAATAATAAGGTGAAACTCAAATGTATTTATGAAACTGATGTCATGAAAGGTTAATGGGGCAATGAAATTTGAATAATAATGAAGGGAAAGGTGGATGAAAACAAGACATTTCTAAGCCCCAACATACCCCCCAACTTGACTTTTTGCATGTCCTCATGCAACCATGCATGGATCTTCTCAAGAAAATTTTTCATCTGAATGTTGGCTTTGAGTGATGATAATGAATGTTTCCAGAATGGGATTTACATGAGTAAAAACTGTCATTTTCTTATAGTTGGTTCTTGTGTGACAACCATGAATATAAAGAATGTTGGTTCTTGTGTTAACAACATTCATTTCGTTATTTGTTCTCTTGTTGTTATGATAATAATTTTCCCATATTCTTACTTGAAAATATATGCTATCAATGTGCATAAGGAAACATTACTGAGTATAAGAAAGCTCCTTTTTTATATATTTGTGGATCATGCCAATATGTATATCAGTTCTTATGAAGCAAAGTGCAACAAAGTATCGTTGGAAAATAAATGTTGGAAAAGAAACGTTGGTAAATGGTAAATGAGAGGGAAAATGGAATGATGGTAGTGGAAAAGTGGAATGATAATAGTGAATAAAGTCCCCTACCCCCCAACTGAACTGGTTGTATGTCCGCATGCAACTAGCATAAGTTATAGAATGGAAAAGGAAAGGGAGCTTGGTGAGTGAATTTTCCAAATTATTCATTGCTAGCAGTTGAGGAATTACATGATTAAAGTTTAGAAAATAACATACCTCTACTTACCCAAAATGTTGATGAACTATGCAATAGGAATATCACTGATGCGGCTGCTGGAGCATGGAAGATGTCATTGCTACAGGATCATGTGAAAAGTGACTGTTGTTGTAGTTGCGACTATTGGATCAGAGAATGTGAAGTGGAGGAATATGAACCGTGTTGAATGAATCATAGAAAAGTGGAAGTATGAAAGTGGAATTGTGGTACTCTCATATAGTTGGAATCATGTTGTTGTAACTGTTGATGGATTCATAAAAAGTGTATAGTATTCTCCTACTGCTAAACCTGATGGTACAATTCTAGTCATGCGAATGAATGTGTCGTTTTCGAGCATGAAAAGAAGTCATTGGATTACTAATCATTGATGAATGTCATTAACCAATGCGAGGCAACTCACCATTGATGTCAATGAGTGCCAAGGTACCCGAGTACATATTACGAAGTGCGAATGGATGTGCTAATGTCGAGCCACTTGTAATATCTGGCTATCAAGAAACATTGATGTATTCCCATGATTGTCAGCGAGAGAACTTGCCATTAAGGCATGCAAGCCTCTAGGTACTCAAAAGGAACTCTAGTCTATATCCCAGATAAGGTGTTTAGGTCGATGGGGTAAGACTTGTTGAAAGGTGGGCCTTAAGGAATCCCACATCAGTCAATGCAAGTTTGGAAAAAGATTGGTAGGACTATAAATGAAAAGATCTCAGTAGCAACAATGTTTATGGTAAGGCAATGTAGTCATGGAAATGGAGCTGGATAGTTTTATTGACAAGGCAAACTGAACTGAAAAAGATAAAGAGATGTATGAAAATAAAAAAGATAGGCGTGTACGAAGTCATGAAGGATAAGGAAATGGAAGATGGGATTCAATACAGGGATGAAAAATCTGCTTTGAAGGAGAAATGGGAGAAATAATTCATGACGCAAAATGGTTTGATGAATGGTCGTTGTGTAACAACAAATTCCATGATGTGTAGAACGAGAATCATCTCCTTCAAGCAGTCAATAAGGCATGTTTTTTCAAAAGTTGTGCGATTCTTGAAAATCACTTCAGCATCAAGATGCGATCAACTATGCACCTGAAAAAAATTAGTACAAATCCTACATGAAAACTTGTGAGATGTTCGAAGAAAAACATAACATGTAGAATGAAGTACAAATGCGGAAAAGTAAAGATAAAATGTGTTTTTATACCTCTTGTTGTGGTCGTTGAGCTCGCGCTTGTTTCATAGTTGATTTCTTGCTAAGGTGACTCCAAGAAACAACTTAGCTTAAAAAACATTACTTTGATATTGTTTTCAAGAATTATTTGAAATGTACATTTGCTAAAAAAAGTTTTATTATGAATTTGACCTAATTATTATTATTATTTTTTAATTATAATAAAACAAAGCAAACTGAAATAAAATTCTATAATAAAACAAACGGATAAATAAAATTATTTTTATGATTATATATTTTTTATTTTTTTTTATTTTTAATTTGTTTTAATCACTCAAAATTTGTACTGGTTTTCATTATACTTATCTTAAGATCATATACATACTTAATGGAGCGTTATTAATTTTATTATGCAATAATAAACAAGAAATAGAAGCTAAAAATGAAAGGTTATCAACCTAAACTGCAAAACACGCCAAACCAAACACTAATATTGCATCTTAACAAACTCAACTCAAGCCAACGTGATCAACCAGTCCTAGAATGAGCAGATTCCTCTTTAACAGATTTTGCAATGCCATGCCAAAGTAGCAAGAGCTTCATCAGAGTTGTCCTTCCTAGGCTTGGCCTTCCTGTATGCACTGAAAAATAAATTACATACGTCCCGCCAACCGACCCCGTTCTTCACTGAATACATAACTGCATCACCAATCCGACAAAACTCATCGGTAAGATCAAGGGAAAAAAAGTATGGGACGCAGGGAGCCATAGTTAGTTCACAATTTGCGAAGGTGATTCCTTCACCTTCTGTTCATTACCGCCAAAAGCACAACACACATCACAACCTTGGCCATCACCATTCTCAATCTCTCGTGAAAACCCTGATATGGTGATACTTATTACTGATTACCCTGCTTGCTCGAACGTTCATCTACTTACCATTCCGCCCCCTTGAAGAGATAGAATAGATCCACAGAAAATGTATCCAATTGACCCGACGTTGATAATACTTAGGATCTGCCTGCCCTCGTGGAAAAGTTGTAACTATATTTCTGAGCCGAGACTTGCCATCCTTTTTTCAAGGTGTTAGCATCTCCTCTAGTCGTTTAATAACGATAGGGGACCATAGTCTATTATGTGCCTGAAACTTAGTAGATGAAGTGGAAACTTGACATTGTTGCGCCATGCGAGCTTTTTGTTAGGAAATAATACCCTACGGACTAGCAAACTAGGGTCTAATTTGCATGCAGATTTTGACCTTAAAGAAATGACCTTTTAACCTACCACCCAAAACTTAAACCCCTCTTTGTGGATTACCCCATGCCAGTCTTGATGGGAGAGGCATAGAAGTTTTTCCAAGGTTCCATTGACTGTGGAAAGAATTAGCCCAGAACGACATTCCAGAGGAAGGAATGGATCCTTGTCCTGAGTTCCAAGGTCCTGCTATATGTGCCCCCAGCGCAGGAATATTACCCTGCGCCGGAGTAGACTGTCCAAAGGTGGGAGTGCCCCCAGATGGGAAAGAAGTGGATGTGAAAGTGTTGTTACCAAACGTCCTGTTCCAAACAAACGATGACGAACCTACTGGCAGAGTTTGCGCAGGTGTTCCTTGACCCCCGACTCCAAACGAACTCATCTATGAAGGATTCCCGACGGACTGCTGATGTGGACCACCAAGCGAAGAGGACGAAGGAGAGATATGACCTCCAATGTAAGGAAAAGAATTAAAAGGGACATGAATGCCCCCAAGTTGACCTTGCAGAGGAGCGTTAGAGATCCCTGCCCCCAGACCCAAAGTCTGTAAAGTGGAGTAAGTGAGTATAGGACTTGTACCTGAACTAGGCATACCGTATGAGTACAGAGGGCCTGTCGCACTAGGTGTGAAGGGAGTTGTGGATGCCATGATAGATGGGGTCGGTCCACTGTGTGACGTAGTTGTAGCCGAGATCGTAGTGACTCGGACCGATGACGACAAGTTAGGATATGCTTCTCTTGTGGTAGCAATGGTGGTGGGAATGGAAGAATTCCCAGAGGAAGTAATAGTGTTTGGTTCCATAACTGTGTGAGGCACTGACAGACGTTCGTAAAATTGGATTGGTACAATGACCAATGGTCAAGTATCAGTGGTTGGGGTTTCAACCGAGCCAAGATTGGTGATTGATTCCTCTGGAAGTTGTTTGGGCACAATGGTTTGTAACCTGGTTTCTTCGAAAGACCCTTGTTGGTCTAGCTTCCACCTCAATGGTGGCGGGGGTGGCTCCAGTATAACCAGCGGCAGGCCCAGGAGCGTTTGTGACCGGCGGAGCTCGGGATCCTCCACTGTGTGAGAAGATCCAAGACACGCTAAGGTATTCTACATGATCAAACAGTAACACACTCTAAAAAAGAAGCCCCTAAGAGATAAGACAAGCAATCACTAACTATTTTGAAGAACAGTTACAACAACCAACACTAGAGTAACTTATCGGTGCAAGTGCAACTCGAAAATAGAAGCACCCTCTGGGTATACTCTGCAAACCATGGCCTGATGTCTGTCCTAGGTACCGTGGTATACCCCTGCAGTCACCTGTGTATGTCCCTAAAAAATATTGGCAACTAGTTTGCCAGCACGCAAACAGTCACCAGGCGGGTACAGTCGATAGTCGGGTAGACCACAATGAGTAGGGTATCAAGCCCAAAACCTGTCAAGGGTATCGAGAGCAAATGGTCCGGAAGACAACTGAGGACCTCGAATGGATTTGAGATCCACGAAGCCCCGTGGCAAATGCAAACAACGGAATCCCAAGACAAATCCTCGATATGTGCTCTCCACTACGCTTGGTCCGGCTTTGGAGGGGTTATCTCCACTACCTTTCCTTACGCGACCTTGTGTTTATCCCCTGTGTTAGAGGGGGGTCTCGGATAACTTCCACGTAACTGGACTTCTACACTCACTATCACAGACTCCAATGTTTGGTTTTGAGTGGCCTTGGAGAGTTTCCTCTCCAACCTAATCCAAGGCCCTAGTCCTGAACTAGTGTATGAACCCTACAAACAAAAAGTCTAATAGATTTTAAATTAGCGTTGCTTTTATGGGATTTTTTACGTCGCAGGGTATGAAGGTGAAACTGATGGTGTGTAAAGAATAAAAGCAAAAACAAGTGAAAAAATGATGGAAACAAAAACTTTTACTGAATGCAAAATCCAACAACTTTTCACAAAGAAAGACTTCTTTTTCTTTTCAATTTTGCTAAGATTTCATGCAACAAACATAAAGGAATTTTCGCTCAACTATGAACTACTTATGCTCTAAATGCACTACAAAAACTTATGAACAAAAAGACTTCTCCCTAGCTATTGATGCAACAACCCAATCTTCAAACAAAGAAGAAAATGAAAAAGAGATATATATTTTTTTTATTTAAGTGCTAAATGAAGCAACAAAGGGAAAATGCCGACAAGCACAAAACCAAGAAAAAAAAATAAAATTCTGGCTTAAAGCGCAGATCGCAAAGAACTAGAGCAAAGACACACAATGGCAATCGAGAAAGCACCGATTCTTATGCTTGTCTAAAAACCATAAAACACAATTTTTCTTTTTTATCCTTTCTATCAACTATCAACTAAGAAAAAACAGGCTAAGGGTAAGAATCCCTAACCTACTGACTGTGCAATCCTAGACTCAAACCCCTGAGAGGAACACTTCTCACCACGGGAAGGGATGACTACCCCACCCTGATTGAAAAGAAACCTGTCAAGCCCACTACTGTCACTGAAACAGAAATCATGCAAACACGTGCTGACCTACAACAGCGCGCAGGTACCCATGGGCTGCACTTGCACAGGCCGCGTGTATGTATAAACTCTAAGATAAAACTAAACACAGGAAGCCCAGACCTGGAAGAGGCCTCTGGTATTGATAGCCAGGGTCTCCTGAAGGCTTGGATGCTTCTTCTTAACAGAAAAGAAAAATAACTGCAAGAAATAACAAAATGCAATAAATCAAACTAAGACAATACTATGAAACAACAAGACTCAGACAGGATCCAGAAATCCCCCTGAGAATGTATAATTTTGACAGGGAAGAGGAGGACCACCTCTCAAGCTCTCCGACTCCTACACACTACTAAAACCTCTATAGCAGGCGTTCAAACGTGGGCTATATAAGGTTAGGGCACGGGTTACACGCGTGCAGGCCTTCTGCAGGCCATGTGTACCTCTGTGTGTCCCGATAATTATCGTCAAGCAACAGTCAAGGAAAAACTGGTATAAAGAACCAGGTTCCTTGCTAGCTCTGACCTAACAGAAAACAGACAAACAAATAAATAGAAAATCTAATCCTTTAAACTACCCAAAACCTCAACTAAATCTGGAAACCCTAGGAGTATCGTCCCCAGTGGAGTCGCCAATTCTGTTGTTGGGAAATAATACCCTATGGACTAGAAAACTAGGGTCTGATTTGCATGCATATTTTGACCTTAAAGAAATGACCTTTTAACCTACCACCCAAAACTTAAAATCCTCTTTCAAGACACATGCATGGAAAGGAACTACTAACCTTTTTTACTGATGTTTGGTGTAGATCCTCCGTTGCGCTTTGCCCACTTCCTTGCGCTACTCCTTCCAAAGTTAACCTGCAATCAAGACAAATAACTACGCATGCATGCTATTTTTCTACTTGAGGGTTAGAAATTAAGAATAAATTACACAAACCATATATATCTCATGCATTGGGACGGGAAAAGTATTCTTTTTATTATTTTCAAAATGAATCAACTTACAATCAAAGTCGAGACCGGCCACCGCTCCTTCATCCTAATCCTCGGCTCCTCCTCTTCTTTGTCCTCCAACTACTTTGCATTAATTCTCCTTAGGCTTGAGGAAAGGCTAAAGGGTTGGGACAAATGGATTTGGAAAATGGGTAGAGTTTCTTCGCTATCTTTTTTTCCTCCTTCCAAATGGTACCCCTACCCCTTCTTTTATAGGCTAGAAGGAGCTAGGGTTTTGGACGAAATCTCAGCCATGCATGCCCGGGAGTTTCAGTTAACTGACCCATATCTTTTTGTCCCATCGACAACTTTCCTGTTTTTGTGCTTTGTTAGGTAAACGCGGGATGTAGTAGACCTTCCAGCGTACACCCACGTGCAGTAGTCAGTTAGGGCACGTGTACCTTCACCCAAGAGGATTTTCAAAAAGGTTTCTCAGCATTTGTTTTGGCAATGAAGGGTTATGAGTTGGCCTGATGCCAGGTAAGCTTGTGTGGTGCAATTTAGGGTTATAACAGAGCTAGATCGAAATCCTTGATTTTAGATATGTCGTGGAGGCTGACGGTCTAGTAATATTATCGCCATTGTGTAAGTAGATCGTTGTAAATCAAATTGATACAATCAAATCGGATTTGGTCTTGCAACCTTTGGTAGAAAAATCTCTATATTTGGTTGAACGTACAAGTGGATCTCATATCGCCGAAATTGCATTAAATAATATTCATTCATTGCTGGAGCTCATGATCAATACGTAATCACCTTCATTCCGCTCTACTTCTTTTGGCTTGACATTTTCTTTGTTTTTTTTTTATACTATCTGTAGGAAAAAGTGGATACAACAAATACTCTCATAATTAAGGCAAGTAGCATATCCAACTGACTAAGTTCCAGTTCCATCCGGAAAAAAATCTCTAGCAAATCCCGTGAGTGAGGCATCAATTCCAAGTACAGTGAAAACAAGTGCATTTGAAACCAAGTAAGGCTCACATGATAATATTGTAGCTTAAGTGAAAGCATCAATTTAGGCATAGTCAGGACATATAATCCGAACATACATAATCAAAAGATCGATCACTGACACGAAAGAATAAAAACAAGATACGTCCCGAAGAACTTGAACGGATAAATTTGTTACTTAGCGAGTGGAAACGACATCACCACTTGGATAGTAAGTATAATATCCTGTAGCAAGGCCCATAGTAGAGACAAATATAGTAGGAGTGAAGGAAGCATATGACGCAATAGAGACAAGGGTAATAGAAGTTTATACATAGGCATACACACCAGCAGCTTAAGTAGTAGTTTACTAATCTAATTCCTTAGTATCAGAGCCATCAACAATTGTAGATTATTTAGTTGATTAAGTGAAAGAGACACATGTTGCAAATGTACCAGGTAGACAAAAGGAAGTTTACCCCATCCAGAAAGCATCGTTGAAGCTTTAACTGAGCACATAGGTAAAGGTAGTTATATGGGAAATATTTGGTTTGGTATAACAGATTTAGATCTCGGCTCTTCATGAATTCAAAAATTGCTTATTTTTTCGATCAAGATTATGCGGTGGTTTCTGTGCATTCATGATATTTTGTTTGCTTGCAGGGTTATTTCTTACAGGATAAGAGGCAAGAGAAATAACATGGCGTGCAAACCAAAAAAATAAACTTGGCCCAAGTTTAAAAACGATATTGAATCTTGGGAGGACTATTGTGTGAGAGTTATTTGTCACCTGCCTCTTATCTTGCATAAATTGTAGACTTTCTTATTCATTTTTTTTCTAACGTACTTATTGTTTTATTCTTTTGATTTATAAAAAGCATGCACAAATTTTTATTTATGTATTTATCTTAAAAAAATAAAAAATAAAATAAAAATATAAAAAATGAGGGGACACATGCTGGAGGTGGAGCTGCAAACATTGGATCCAAAAAGCTTCGACAATATCCAAGATTTGTTTACAAAATTTAAGGATTCACTGTCGCAACTCAAAGCTTGCGGGGTTGATAAATAGATGGAGGAGAAACAAATGGTTCTCACCATTCTCTCCAAGATTGGTCCTGAATTCTATGTATTTGTATCCACATTTGTTATAGGATAAATCTGTAAGTGCGGACACAAACCGATCTCCCTAGATCCACCTGGTATCTAGAACAAAATAGGATAGAATAATACACTTTCCCTAGATCTAGTCTATTGAATGAGCTGAGAGATAAGGGCTATGGACATACCTTATGAACACTTTCCTTAGATCTCTGTTGTTCCAAGCTTCGCTTCAATTCTCTCGTCCTGTCCAGATCACAACAAAACGAACCAATCGAAGTAAAGACAAGTTAAGATATTCAATGACTAGTCTATACATATGATCAAGGAATTATGTAATAAAGTGACATCATCTTTATGGGAAAGGGACATATTGTTGTATTGAATTAATTGAAAGAGAAACTTACAACCTGAGCCTTGATTTCATAGGTCTCCTTTCGATGGCTTCTATCTCTGACACACACACTTGCTCATGCATGAAGAAAATCAACCACATGTGATGACCTTGCTGTTGTCTCTTGTTGCTATAGAATCAGTCCTCCATACAGTCTTGCACTAATTCTCTAATAAAACTCTTGCTAACTTGCTGCTAACTGAACTTATTAACCCTTTCCATGAGAAATCTCCTCAATATATAGGAATAGATAGATTAGTTACTTGGATAGGGAATGATCCCAAGATATCTGGAATGACAATACTTGAATAACCACTCGAAAGCCAACTCATCCTTCTAGAAGATTCCCTTCTAGAAGGTTCGAGATCTTTATCTTTTTCCTCTTTAAGAGCATGTTCGCACCCTAACCATGAGTACAGTGCGATAATTTTTCACCCCAGCTTAAGGTAGCCTGCGGGAAACAGGCATTCCCGCAGGTGAATATATAAGTAGCCTGCGAACATGTTTCAAAGTGTGAATTCTGGAAGAAGACAACTGTAAATTTTCTTGGTAAAGAGATTGATTTTCCATCATCATGACATCATCATGACATCGTCACAATAACCAAATTTGTGGATAACAAAATTCCCCCCAAAGTCTGAGAGCGGAACTAGTGACAGTCGATAGACTTTGTAAGCTGCATGTGTGTGTCAAGAACCAAAAGCACATCTAATCAGAGACCTGCAAACATCCAAGCATCAGCAGAATATCATGTATATAAGTTTCGAGGTAGGCATTCCCATGCTCAGATCATAGACTGATGACAATCGTAAACCAAGGTCATGGCCACCAATCATACACTGTGGATCCATGCCATCACTATATAGCACAGCCACCTGAATACACTGTGGATCTGTGCGACAAATTT
>ML818013.1:10401-36173 GCA_009831015.1 Picea engelmannii
CATTTTAGGGTTAACCTTCTTATAACCACTTTCCATAATTAGAAATTTCTCCATTTACTTTATTATTTAAATAATCCTCCTTGACTTTGTCACTTCACTTTATTATTTAAATAATCCTCTTTGAATTTTTCACTTCACTTTATTATTTAAATAATTCTCTTTGACTGTGTCACTTCACTTTATTATTTAAATAATCCTCTTTGACTTTGTCACTTCACTTTATTATTTAAATAATTTCTTCTTTGCAAGAACATTGACTTCTTTGACCTTTTGGGAATTCAACCCAACATATAAAGGTCCTCCAACTTCGTAAGGCCACAACTCTCAAACCGTGAGGAGTTATGTGACATTCCACATACCATAAGAAATGGAATGACATGTAATATCCATCTAGAATATTCTTACCTGCAAATATATCAAAACTCATACCATTATACATCAAACAAACTTGGGTTCACTAACCAAACCTTTGTGCTACCAGAATTTGCTACCGAACTTTCTTCAAGGGTTGACATCAATGACAACCAACCCAATTAATCAACAGGATCTGTTGTTGAATCCCAAACTCATTAAGTATCCATCAATATTCTCATACCATGCACGACGTGCATGTTTTAGTCCCTACAAGGATTTCTTTAACCTGCACACATGAGACTCATTCTCATGTATCACGAATCCATCTGGTTGCTCGATGTAAACTTTTTTCCTCAATATATCCATTGAGAAAGGTTTTCTTCACATCCATCTGATGTAGTCTCAAACCCATGGATGTGGCAATGGAAATCATCATATGGATAGAAGTGTATCAGGAAACAGGAGAAAAATTCTCCTCATAATCTATTCCCTCCACCTGAGAGAATCATCTAGCCACAAAAATTGCTTTGTACTTCTTGAAACTTCCATAAGCTACATGTTTGATATTATAGATCCACTTAGAAGTCACTACAGACTTCCCTTTCGGTCTCGGAACAGTATCACACACATCATTCTGCATGATGGACTGATACTCTTCGATCATGGCATCTTTCCAAACCTGCTGACATGCTGCTTCTCCATGACAAGAAGGCTCAGTATCAATGATGTGGGTCATAGCTAAAACATAGCTCAAAAATCTATGTGGTCTCTTTCTCTCTCGGAATGTACCACGAGGATTTGCATGTCCCTCTACCTCCCGCAGACTCCATCGATCCCATGCAGGCCTCTTTTGGCCTACTGCAATGTTTCTGGGAACATCAACTGGAGCTATAGGATCAATTGGATCAACTGGATCAGTAAATGTCTCCATCTGAAATGTTGAATGGGGAGAATGTATTGTATCTTATTTCTTCTCATTGTCAATGTTTATCTGAGATTCTCTGGATCTTCGGAAGGCTATCTCTTCCTCAAAAGTGACATCTCTGCTAACTTTTATTTTTCTTTGACCAAGGATGTAGATCTGATTGCCTTCGAAGATTCACTGTACCCCACAAATGTACCCTTTCTGCCTAAAGGGTCTAGCTTGGTCCTCTTTTCTTTGGGTACATGAATGTATATTGGACACCCAAATATCCTAAAGTGTCCAACCTCGGGCTTCACTCCGGTGAAAGATTATCCGAGATTCATGTTCTTCGTAATCTTGTGAGGACTCTTGTTTTGAACGTAAATAGTTGTCATGGATGCCTCTGGCCACATAATCATATGTAGGTTCTAATCATGTATCATTGCTTTGGTTGCCTCAACAATGGATTTGTTCTTCCTCTCTACAACCCCATTCTGTTGAGGGTGGAACGGTGTACCCTCTCTTGATCCCTGCCTCAATACAGAAATCATTGAAATCCCTAGAGGTGTACTCTCCTCCATTATTTGATCTCGTCACTTTGATCTTTCTCTCGGTTAGGTTCTCAACCCGATATTTAAAATGCATGGTTGAGGGACAGTAGCAGATACACAGGACTGGAAGATAGAAACAAATGTAAGAAATGGAAGGTAAGAGAATTTATTTAATCTCAAGGCACCTATATACAGTTCTTAGCACCTCACAGGGACGAGTTATCCCCAGTTGGAGCCAATTCACCCAGTTGGCACTCATTCTAGGTCATTTGGTTGTGTTATTCGCCCATTTCCACGTGACACGTATCAGCCTTCTTTCCATGACACATCAGCAGTCTTGACATAATATGACATCAGGTCACCACATCACTTCGCAGCCTATACCACTCAGGGAGATTTTCGAGCACAACATTCATAAAATTTCAAAGTGTCGAACACTCGAAGTCCCGAAGAAAATCTGGACCATCCATCAACAAGGACACACGGTGGTAGATCTCCCACTTCAGATATACTGCACTTCATAGGATTGCATGAGCAGGGAGACGAAAAATCCCGAAGTGAACTTGTACCATCCAGATCCAGAGGCCATGTGGAGGTAGATCTCTCACTTCGGGAGAACAAAACTCTGGAGGATGGTAAGAACTATGCATTGACAAGGCCCGAAGACCGAACTCCCAAAGTGATCGTGGACCATTGATCCCAAAGCAACAAGAACCATTGATCCTTGCAGTAGGTAAATATCACCTAGGTCATAGATTCCAATCAGAACAATGGCCACGCTTCATTGCAGCGACGTAAATTGGTTGAATGTTAATTTTCCAAAGTGGTCCCACAATTGGAACCATGGTATTGTTGGAAGGGTACATGGCATCTTGTGGGGAATTGTGGGGTCGGGAGCGGTGTGGACCCAAACCACCCTCGAAAACTTCTACAATCACATGCTTATATGACATCAAGTCCCCATGTCACCCCCATCTCACCTCCATATCATGCCTATCACCTCCACTCCCCTCCACTTCATCTACATTCACGTCATCCACCTGCATGCGTCATGTCTTCCTATTGGATGCCCGCCTCCACGTTTTCCCGTTCACAACTAGTTCCTCACAGTGAAATTGGGGAGAAGGTTCAGTTAAAGTTGAGACAGAGTGTGCTTAGATTTTGAAAGCTCATACACAGACAGAGAGTTAAGTCTCAGTCGCAGGTCAACGAAGATTGGTTCTAGAACGCTTCAGCAGACTACCTCTTCCTCAAGCAGAGATCTGCTCATGCAGCCAGTTGTCTCCAGTGGCCTCCAATAGCTCGTAGGAATGCCCTTACTCAAAACAGAGCTCTGTTCTATCACTCCAAGGCCTATTTTCTTCCAAGTCAGTTCCTCCAGTGCATGCATGAGTTCTGCCTCAGAGAGAGTAGTAGTTTTTAGTTGATTAATTCCAGCATTTTCTTAGATTAGAGACAAGAGTGGTCTTCTGTGTGTGATAAGAATCACCCTTGTTGATTAAGTCTAGTGTCATAGTCAAGTTAATAATTTTTTTACTAACAGTTACCTAAAATTAGGTCTCATTCCCCTAAGGATGAGAACCTCTGCAACTTTGTTAAATAGGGGGTCTTTGAATGTTTTGAAGGTCGGATTGTTTGGGAAAGAATAGAACTACATCAAATTGGTTTGACACGTTCTATGCATGGATTAAATCTCTCTACTTGGTGAACATACTCTTGATGATAGTGTTTCGTTCAAATCTTCATGTGTTTTTTATCTTATCTTGAATGCAGTTTTTTATTTGTGCAAAGAACATGTCATTTCCTTTTAGCTATTGTGTAACTTGTCTTTATTGATATGCAACTTGTGAAAACAACTAATGCTTGGTGAATATTTGCTTTTATCGCAAGCTGAAGGAGTAATTGTGTCTTGATACATGTTTAATGTCTTGAAATGATATTTTAAGTATTGAACTTCTTGCAACAGATTATTCATTAAGTAGTTTGTTGTTTCCCTTTGTTTTATATTATTTCACTAGTCTGTCATTAGTGTGCCACTAGCCAAGGAGGACCTTCATCCATATCAATTTTCCAACCCAACCTTTCTTTTGTCTTGATAGAATAACCCTCTAACCAACCAACAAATATTAAAAGAAACAATCATTCTAAACTGATAGGTGGCCTAGATTTTCCCTTTAGCAGTCAGGTGCAGACCTTAGGACCAACATCTTCTAGCATTGTTGTCAGGGATCAAAGTAACAAAATATATTTACCTGGGAGAACGACTGTTATGAGGAAAATCTCTCTATGGCTAGGGTAAACCACAATAGATGGAAATGACTGCAGAAATCAATTCTATCCCAATAACATGCTATATAAACCAATATGCAAGTGAGATAAGAAAGAGGCCTACCTCGTCCAGATGTTCGATCAAGTCCATCGTTGAGCACTTCGACCCAAAGCTATATACCTGCAACAAGTTCTCAACAAACAAGAAAAGCAAGCATATGGTGGTAATATAAAAGGTTAGCACATTAGATAGAATAATCCATTAATAAACATAACAAATACACCCATGGATAATAACTCATATATTTGAAAGATATTAATTGGACAGGAAAAGAGTATTTCTATTAATAAATGATCAGCAGAAGTGAACATATTACAAACTTACGTGTCGGCATGGTTCGGAACCGAGAAACTAAGTTCCTTCTAGATGGGCCTCCACCACTTCAATCCTCCACAAAAAGGAAAGCTCATAAGAGAGAAACAATGAGGTTCTCAATCAATAAGGGAAGAGCTTGGGGGATGAACATTGTGTTCAGACTTAAAGGACAAAGGGATGTAGACTCAATATGAGGTAAATAATTCCTCCAGAGTAAATTTTCTCTCAAAGTTGAATTATTTATCTTCTGTCCATAGCTCAGAATTGGCCTCTTTATAGCCTTCAAAATGGAAATGAAGGGTCGAGTCAGAACGTTTCCAATATATGGAAGGCCAAGGATCAGAGATATCCTATCATGACATGGAAACCCGACATTTAATTTCATTTTCTTGCACAAATATCGATGTACACAGGTTGTAGTGGAGCAGCCTGCGTATATGAATGTTGTATAGTGTGCAAGATGCGTATATGTGGAAAAATATTAATTTTGTCTCTGGATTTTATCAACATGGAAGATAATTCTGCATAGGGAAATGTAATAAGGCCCTTTGTGCAAGATTTCATAGGGTGAGGCAAATATTTCTATAACAACAACAATTTATTAGCTCTAGCCTTTGATTGTGAACAAAGACCAGACACAGATAGA
Organism: Picea engelmannii; assembly: GCA_009831015.1. Classification (NCBI taxonomy): domain Eukaryota; kingdom Viridiplantae; phylum Streptophyta; class Pinopsida; order Pinales; family Pinaceae; genus Picea; species Picea engelmannii. The sequence goes on from ML818013.1 coordinate 15,501, forward strand.
CTACCATATTTAACCTGGCGACTTTACTGAGTAAAATTTAAAGAAGAAATATCGGTACCCAGAAAGGGATTCGACAGATCCAAATCTAAAAAAATCAAAGCCAAGAAGTCTCATTCTAACCCTGATAATAACACAGTAGTTTATGAGCCAGCAAGGCAACTAAGAATATCCATTATAGCTCAGAGATATACTTCGCCCCTCAAGGGTAAAGCTGCACACTAAGAGAATACTTCAAACCATCATCACAAGCAGCTTGAATTTTCTATCCTTGGAAACCATAATTCCAAAGAAGCTCAGACATCTCCAACTCTTGATTCTACCTCATCATCCACTCCTGCATCCACTCCTATATCTCCCATAAATTTGCAGATTCCTATTATTCAAACCATGGTTGTTAACAGGATGGATGTCATAATTGATGCCAGATATGCACCCCTAGTGCTACATGTAGGTTTACATGCACTCCCAACCACATATTACATGAAATATTTACCAAGATGTAATGGGGAAGGTGAAGTAACTATTGGGGAACATCTAGTAGTCTTTTACATCTTTGCAGACAACTTTAACATTGATTATGCAGATGTGTGGATTAGGTTGTCTGTACAAATTTTGTATGGTGAAGTCATAAAATGGTTTAGGGGTCTTCCTCCAACCTTTGTTGAAGATATTTAGGCATTGAATGAAGCTTTCATAAAGAAATGGGGAGATAGGATAGATTGTCTCTACTACTTCACCGAATTTGGGGCTCTAAAGAGAAAGAATGGTGAATCCATTTCAGACTTCACCAAGAGATTCAATAAAATGTATGGTAGAATCCCAGATGAAATCAAACCAAATGAATCCTTTGCCAAGATCAATTATTCTAATGCATTTAATGCAAAGTTATTCCTCCTCCTGAGAGAGAGAAGATCAACCACATTGTTGTCCATGCAAGAAGCAACCATTGAGGTTGAATTTAATATTTTGGCATCAAACAGATTAAAGACTAGATCTGATAAAGAGAAGAAAAAGCAGAGAGAGAATGCCCCTACCTCCTCTAACTCGGCCACATCTTATCCAAAGCTTGATGAAATGACCAAAACTTTGAAGGATCTAACTTCTAAAATAGCTAAGCTAAAATGGGAATCTAAACAGCCAAACACAGATTTCCAAGGAGTTGGTAATAGAAATCAAAATCAGTTCAGAAGGCCTAATGATGCCCCTCAAATAATGCAGAGAGAAAGGAGAAATGTTGATGATCAAAGGGTAGTGCCTCCTTTTCAAAAAAATCAGATTGAGGAGATGGATGCAGACAGTGGCATTGTGGATGATATTGTTTTTCTTTTTAATGAAACGGATTACTATTCCAGTCACTTAACACAGCAAGAATATGAGGTAGCACAATTGTCAAATCAGTTTGATGATTAGATAGGGGAGGAGGGAGTTATTCAAGGCCAACCCAAGAAGAAATATGATTTGAGGACGAAAGAAGGGGCTCCCAAATCCACTACCTCCGATCAAAACAAACAAGCTAAAATTAACCCCCAAGACAAATCCAAGTAAAGGTATGTCATCTAAATCTCAATCACCTCCCCCATCAAAACCTGTTGTCCCTGAAATAAAGGAAGTTGATAAGCCACCAACCTCTTTCAACCTAGAACATGAGCTGAGAAAAATCAAGATCCTTGTGCCTTTGACAAAATTGTTAAAAAACAAACCTTTCAAAAAATCCATCATGAAAGTTCTACAGCCAACTCCTTCCAGTGTATCTTCTAATGTCATTAGTTTGCAGGATGAAAACCCAACCATTATTGTGGGTCCACACGTTGAGGATGGCTCTAATGCTTCTCCTCGTTTCTATATATCTTTGAATGTCCATGATAAGATCCTGCATAACTATCTTATGGACTGTAAGGTAGCTAGAGAGGTAGTGGGGGAGGTCAGAGGGACCATAGTGATAATAGTGGATATCATTCAATGTAAGGTGGACTAGGTCCACTATATTATTAAATAAGGCCCACTATGGTAGTTAGATATAATAAATGGATAATTAGATATAATAAATGTAAGAGGACTTATTAGAAGGTTCTACTTCTAGAAGGTTCTACTTCTAGAAGATTCCTCCTCTAGAATGTTCTTAGGTGATGGTAGCACTATATAAAAGGGTTCAAGCAATGTAATGAGATATGAAGAGAAGTATTGTATTTGGATTTGAAGCTCAATAGGAGGAAGCCCCCTCAAAGAGGCAAGTGAACAGGAGAGGATCCCTTCCATAATAGGATTCATTATATGGTGTTGCCCTACCTCAACGGTTTAATATAATAAAGTGTGTTTTTATATATTGTTCTTCTATATCAGTTGTGGTGCTTTTGTATTCAGTCTTTGGTTCTTAACAAGTGGTATCAGAGCACTTTCCTTGGCCAAAGAAGGAAAGATTTGTTTTCTCTTTTTGCAGAATTGTTTCTAGGGAAGAAAAAGAGGGCGGCACACTTCAGGTTCAGATATAAAGCTTTACGAGCTGAATTTGGAAAAATAAATTGGGTATTTGAATTCCCCTCGGAAAAATACCCAATTTAAAAAAAAAAAATCAACCGAAATGGAGTTCGAGAAGTAAAGTTATGAGCATTTTAAATTCAGCAGTTTTTCAGAGTTTTTCCGGAAAAAACCGTGATTTTCTGCCGTAACTTATTGTTCTATTTTTGGGGGGTTTTCATAGCAAGATGTATTTTACAGGGAAATGTGATGGCCCTAATATTGAATCATTTATTAAAGAAAGAAAATAAGCATGGGAAGACACTTGGCCCCATTGGGTAGATCTCAAATTTCAAGGTGATGTTGTCATTTGGTGGAAATTGCTTGATTATAAGGAGATGATGAGACTTTCTAATGTAAAATTTGAAAAAATATTGTTAGACAAGTGGTCTCATGGGGCAGATAATAATAAAGTGTGGTTTCTTCTATCTTGTTTTGTGGATATATTGTGTATTCAGTATTTTTGCTGATTATATCTTCATATCTGGTATTGGTTCTTAACAAGTGGTATCAGAGCACTTTCCTTGGGCAGACATTGTGGGCAAATATTTTTTATTTTTGTAGATTTTTTTTTCGGAGAAGAAAAAAGAGGGCCGCGACATTCTCGAAGTTTTCAATATATTTTTGTGCAAAATTTGCAGACAAGGTTTGTAGATCTAAGTCCCTCTCAGAAAAACACCCAAGTTGAAAAAAAAATCGTCTGAAACAAAGTCCGGGAAGTCAAGATATTGAAGTTTTAAAATCTGCACATTTTTAGGGTTTTTTTCGGCGGACGGTGACGCGATTTTTTTTTATTTTTGTAGCAGTTGGAGGAATAATTTTCCCAAGAAAGTTACATACCTAAGTTCCTCTCACAATTTTACCCAATTTCAAAAAAAAAATCATCCGAAACGGAGTCCGAGAAGTGAAGTTATGAGCATTTTAACTTCAACAGTTTTTTAGGGTTTTTCCAGAAAAAGCCGCGATTTTCTGCCGAAACTTATTGGGTCTATTTTTTGGATTTTTTTTCGTGATGGCTACAGGACTGAAGAGTTCATAGGGTGATAATATGGCTATTTCCTCTCAAACCCTGAAAGAAATTCTTGAATCATTCAAAGCCCAATTGTTTCACACATTGGATGACAGATTGGATGCATTTGCACATGGCCTCAAAGACGGCCTCACAGATGGCCTCACAGACAACCTCACACATGGCCTCAATGATAGTTTTCTTAGTATTCAAGATTCATTGAATAACATGCAGGATATATTTCTTATGGAGGGCCTCGGGGATGAAGATAATCAAGAAATATATGCTTGGTATGATTTTGAGGCCGATTGTGATGATTGGTATATGGATAGTTGTCATTTATGGGATGACAACCACTTTCATATTTTATTTGATGACTCTAATCCACCTTTTGTAGAGAGAATCAATGTGACAAATCGAGAGCCAATGATTATTACCAGTGTCCATCCTGCATATTCTAAAATGGTATTATTCCTTCCAGATTCTGTTACGACCCTTTTCCACTATGTAGATGGATATTCTTATTTGGATCCACATGACAGGTGTCAGTATTTGGAGCATCATTTTGAGTTGGTTATTAGGTTCCAAAATCTTCCACAGGGAGTTCACATGAGCACTTGGACATGGGACCCTGGCTTACAATGGTGTTCAGAGTACATCAGCATGGTGGCTTTCCTTTCTACATGGGACCTTGGTTCTCCAGTCTTCTTCAGCGTTATGGTCCACAATTATCCATGGGACCCTGGTATATGGTTGTACATCAAGCATTGAGGACAACGCTTTCATAAGGGGGATGGAATGTAAGGTAGCTAGAGAGGTAGTGGGGGAGGCCAGAGGGACCATAGTGATAATAGTGGAGGTCATTCAATGTAAGGTGGACTAGGTCCACTATATTATTAAATAAGGCCCACTATGATAGTTAGATATAATAAATGGGTAATTAGATATAATAAATGTAAGAGGACTTATTAGAAGGTTCTACTTCTAGAAGATTCCTTCTCTAGAATGTTCTTAGGTGACGGTAGCACTATATAAAAGGGTTCAAGCAATGTAATGAGATATGAAGAGAAGTATTGTATTTGGAGATGAAGCTCAATAGGAGGAAGCCCCCTCGAAGAGGCAAGTGATCAGGAGAGGATCCCTTCCATAATAGGATCCATTGTATGGTGTTGCCCTGCCTCAAGGGTTTAATATAATAAAGTTGTGTTTTTCTATATTGTTCTTCTATATCAGTTGTGGTGCTTTTGTATTCAGTCTTTGGTTCTTAACATGGACTCAGGAGCCTCTCACAATGTCATGCCCAAAGTTGTTATGGAAGAACTAGGTCTGGAGATTACCAAGCCTTACCAAGACCTGTACTCCTTTGATTATAAGAAAGTAAAATGTTTGGGATTGATAAAGGATATGGTGGTTTCTCTAGCACAATTACCCATGAAGAGTGTAGTGATGGACATTGTTGTAGCAGACATTCCCCCAAAGTTTGGTATGCTTTTATCCAGAACTTGGGCTAAGAAAGTTGGAGGATCATTACAAATGGACCTCACTTATGCCACCATTCATGTGTTTGGAGGTGAACATAGGAGGCTATATAGAGATTAAGGTTAGCCTACATTGTCAGTGACCATCAGAACCCAATAAATCACCCAATTTATGTTGTTGAGGATGATATTGGCTCATTTTTATGTCATTTAAATAATGATGAACCTGAAATATCAGTTAGCCAATGAAAATATCAGCCATTGACAGGTCAACAAAACAAAGTATGGAAGATGTATTTCGATGGCTCTTCATCAAGGGAAGGATCAGGTGCAGGTATACTCCTCATTTCCCCTTTAAAATAAGAAATAACCCTCTCTTATAAGCTGAAGTTTGAAACCACTAATAACATAGCTGAATATGAAGCCCTGGTGTTGCGACTTAGGGCTGCCAAAGACAAGGCCATTGATTGTGTAGCACTTTTTGTTGATTCTGAGTTAATCATCAATCAAGCAAGGAACATTTATCAGGGTAAGCAACAGAGGCTCAAGAAATACATAAACAAGGTATGGGATCTGAAATCATTTGATCGATAATTTATTTCTAGAATTTAACATTTCCTTCATTCCCAGAGAACAAAATCATAAGGTTGATTCTCTGGCCTTAGCTGCCAGCACTTTCAAGCCTCCCATTGGCCCAAATATTAAATATCAAGTGGAAATCAGACATAGAACCTCCATACCAGACAACATAAATCACTCACAAGTCTTTAGTTATGATCTAGAACTGCAGATATTTCTACACAACATTGATGAATTCTCCAATATCTCAATTGATCAAAAAATTCAAGAAGGTGAAAATGAGGAATTAGAGGATAAACAAACATCTCATCCGTTGAAGACAGTAGTTGGTCATGATATTATGGAGTTGAAAACCAATCACATTCCAAGAGGACTAGTGCCATTGGAAAGGTTGTTTGATAGTAATGATGTTTACAAAGGAACTTCCATGAAGAATCAAGAATAAGAGGTGACAGATTGCAATATTGGGACCACTGAGAATCCCAAGATCATCAAGTTGTCCAAAGCATTAGTTGTAGAAAAAAAATACAGGTATGTCGGTCTCATTAAAAAAAAATTGATACCTTTTCATGGTCCTATGAATATTTGAAGACATTTGACACTAACATCATCCAGCATAAGATCCCTCTAAAGACCGGCTCCAAGCCATTCAGGCATAAGATTCGACAATTTAATCCCATGTTAATGTCCATAACTGAGAAAGAGCTAAAAAGAATGTTGGATGCCAAGATTAGTGTACCATTGAGGTATTCAAACTAGGTGGCCAACTTAGTACCTGTAAGGAAGAAAAATGGGTAGATACGCTTATCTGTTGATTTCAGAAATCTCAACAAGTGTTATCTAAAGGACAATTACACCCTCCCCAAGATGGATCATATTTTATAGAGGGTGGTTGGTGCACACAAAATTTCCTTGTTATATGGATACTCTGGCTACAACCAAATAGCAATTTGTGAAGAGAATAAAGAAAAAACAGCATTCCTACCCCATGGGGAACATTCATGTATCACAAGATGCCCTTTGGGTTGATGAACGCAGGGGCCACTTTTCAGAGGGCCATGGACATAGCTTTTGTGGGGGAAAAAGAAAAATTTATGGTTATATATTTGGATGACATCATTATTTTCTCCAAGTCTGATGATGAACATTTGTATCATTTGGAGTAGGTTTTAAAGAAATGTAGGAGGTATGGAATATCCTTGAATCGTAGGAAATCTCACTTTTCAATGGCAGAAGGAAATGTCCTGGGTCACATCATATCAGCAAGAGGTATAAAAATTGATCCAAAGAGGGTTTGTGCCATTCAAGAGATTGAGATCCCCAGAAATAAAAAGGTTGTCCGGTCTTTTATTGGTAAGATAAACTTCCTCAGACGTTTTGTGCCAAATTTTGTTGAAATTATGAAGCCTATTACTAACATGTTGAAGAAAGATGCGGTGATAAAATGGTCCTTGGAGGAAAAATCATCTTTCCAAACAATCAACTGAGATTTAGTTGAATCCCCTATGTTATCCAACATCGACTACACCAAATATTTATTCATCTTCTCCTTTGCTTCAGAGGAAACCATTGTTGTTGTATTGCTGCAGAAAAATGAAGAAGGGCATGAGCAACCAATAGCCTTTTTCAGCAGAGCCCTATGAGACGTTGAGCTGGAATATGATGTATTAGAGAAACATGCTTATGCACTGGTTAAATTACTCAAAGTCTTCAGAGTGTATGTGCTATAGTCTAGCATAATGGCCTTTATTCCTAGCAGTAGTGTCAAAGAGATTTTGGTCCAGCCAGACAAAGAGGGGAAAAGGGTAAAATGGATTGTCAAATTGTTGGAGTATGACCTGCACATAAATCCCACCAAGTTTATCAAGGGTAAAGGGCTGGCCAAATTTCTATCAGAGTCAAATTGTAAGGTTCTAGAATTGCATCAAATCTTCACCCAATCAGACACACCCATCATACAGCCTGGACAAGACAACTTACAAGTATTTGAAAACTAATCCTCTTCACCTTGGTATAAAAACATCATCTATCTTCTACATCATTTTGAATGTCCACCAGATGTGAAGAAGACAAAGGCAAGGTCTCTCAAGTTGAAATCTATCAAATTCTGCATTTCAAACCAGAGCTTGTATTGGAGAGATCACGTTGGCATCTTGTTAAGATGCCTTGATGAAAATGAAGCCAAACAAGTCACAATAGAAATGCACAGAGGAGTATGTGGAGGATACCAGCATTGGAAGGCCACATCTCTCAAGATCCTGAGGACAAGATACTATTGGCCCACCCTTTTCTTTGATGTATTTTCCACTGTCAGATCCTGCAACGAATTCCAAATGTTTGCAGAGAAACAAAAGTTACTACCACTGCCCCTAAAACCTATCAATGCCAGTATTTTGTTTCAGCAATGGGCATTAGACTTCATAGGAGAGATAAATCCACCCTCCAGTGGACAACACAAGTGGATCCTCACTGCCACCGACTACTTCACCAAATGGATTGAGGTTGTGCCCACCAGTAATGCCACTGACAAGGTGATCATGAACTTACTGGAAACCAATATTTTTGCTAGATTTGGTTTCCTCAGTAAGCTTGTAACAGACAACACCCAAGCATTCAAGTCCAAATCCATGATTGACTTTTGTGGCCATCATAACATTTCAATGACACATTCCAAACCCTATTACCCTCAGGGAAATGGCCTGGAAAAATCATCAAACAAGACTCCCATCATGATCATTAAGAAGTGGTTGACTGAAAGCAAGAAATCATGGGACTCTAAACTCAAATATGCTTTATGGGATGATAGAATCAGCACTAAGAAGTCTCTGGGAAACTCACCATTCCAATTTGTTTATGGCATAGATGTTGTTTTTCCCACTCAGTTTGGTATACCAGTCCTAAAATTATTGCAGGAGGAGATTGAGGAACCCAATGACATCCAAAGGAGAATATTCCAAATTATATAAGTTCGGCAAAGAAGAGAAGCACTAGATCAGAGGACAGAAGCATACCAGAACAAGATCAAATCAGCCTTTGATAAGAAAACCAAGAAGGATATTTTTTAGAAAGGTGACTGGGTTTTGAGGTGGGATGCCATAAGGGATGACAATTCCAAGCATTGTAAATTTGACAACCTCTGGTTTGGCCCTTTTAAAGTGGTTGAAGTTATAAACAACAACACATTTATCCTCCATAATCTAGATGATGCATGTTCGACAACACAGGTATTCCAACAGAGGACGAACACCTTCAGTAACCATTCACGTAACCAGAACAAAGATCAACACATCGATGTTTTCACGTGGTAAAACCCCTACGGGGAAACATCCACAGCCCCAGCCAATGTGGCCACTTGGAGAAGTTTATTAATGCAAAGAAAAATATTACAAATAAATTTTACAAGAGAGTTTCTCACAATCGATCATCGGCAAATGACCCTCCATGCTCTTTAAATAGAGATCATGGACCAATCAGGTATTAAGCCATGGATCAATGGTCATTAAGATCGAGGAGAGTATGAACTGTCAAATCACTCTATGTCAGGAACATATCGTGACCGTCAGATTTCCTAACTACAAATGAAAACTAATGCATACAAAAGAAACACACTAGGAAACACACTTTTACCTAATGACACATTAGAACAAGTAGATCTTAAATAACTCCTAAATGTCTAAATATCCTAACATCCCCCCTTAAGAACAACTTGGGATAGGATTGAAGGATTTACAATAGTGACACAATAGGAGGAGGAAGGAGGCATTAGAGCCTATCCCCCCTTAATGACAACTTCTTGAACTCCTAACATAGATCAAAGTTCGAAAAACTTCGCTTCTATAAAAGACTTTGTGAAAATGTCTACAACTTGATCTTTTGTAGGGAAAAAGAGAACTTCAATAACTTGATCATGAATGAGCTTTCTGATGAAGTGCATGTGTAGCTCGATGTGTTTTCTATGCTGATGTTGAACTGGGTCTTTCACGAGCTTGATGGCGCTCTGATTGTCGCACCAAAGGTTGGTCGGATGTTGTTGCTGGAATCCAAACTCTGAAAGGATCTGTCGAAGCCACAAGGCTTCCTGACTTGCATTTACCACTGCTCGGTACTCTTCTTCTGTAGAAGAAAATGAAATAGCCTATTGTTTCTTACAGACCCAAGTGACAGGTCCTGAACCAAGGCTGAAAACATAACCTACAGTAGACTTCTGATCATCAGGGTCGTCGGCCCAATCTGAATCAGTGAAACCAACCAATAAAGGAGTCCCCCCTGAACTGTAATGTATTCTGAACTGAAAGGTACCATGGACATAGTGAAGTATTCTTTTAGCTTCTTTCCAATGGCTTTCATGGGGTGTTTTCATATACCGGGCAACAAGACCAATGACAAAGGAAAGATCAGGACGAGTATGAGTCAAGTATAAGAGGCTACCAACTAACTAATGGTACATGGTGGAATCAACTTCAGGAGAAGTATAGGTTGCATTAAGCTTGACTCGAGACAGGAAGGGAGAAGGGGTTGGTTTACAATCGTCCATGTGAAAGCAACGAAGAAGGTCACAAGCATACTTAGACTGGGAAAAAAAATTCCTTCATTGGTTTGCAAAACTTGGAGGCCAAGGAAATAGTGCAAAAATCCTAAGTATTTCATTTAAAATTTCTTCTTAAGGTTGGTTTTCACATGGTTTAAAAGTTTTGGGTCACTACCAGTAAGGATAATGTCATCAACATAAAGGACAAGGATTATGAGATGGCTTCCTACTTTATTGGTATAGACATTAGGATCAGAATGGCATCTAGAGAATCCAGTGGCAATAAGAAAGTTGTCCGTTTTGGCATACCAAGATCGGGGAGCTTGCTTGAGACTATAAAGAGATTTCTTAAGGTGACAAACAAGACTAGAGTCATTTTGGACATAGCCAGGAAGTTATTCGATGTAGATTTATTCTTTCAAATATTCGTGCAAGAAGGCGGATTTAACATCCATCTGATGGACCTCCCATTTATGTGAGGCAGCAAGGGAAAGAACAAGTCGAATGGAATTCATTTTGGCTACAAGGGTAAAGGTTTCATTATAGTCAATTCCTTAAACTTGGGAAAATCCTTTTAGAACTAACTGAGCCTTGTGTCTTTCAACACTTCCATTGAATGCATACTTAGTTCTATAGACCCATTTACATCTGAAAAATTTTCTTCCTTTTGAAAGAGGTACAAGATCCCAAGTATTGTTTTCCATTAAAGAACGATACTCTTCATTCATTATTGTATCCCAATATGGATGACCTGAAGCTTCTACAAATGTCTCTGGATCATGAGTTTCTAAAACTTGAGATAAAAGAGAAGAGGCTCGTTGGAACTGTGAACATGTCTGACTTTGATCTGAAGGATCACCGAAAAGATCACCAGCTGCTTCTCATGTTGAACGGACCCATCTAGTAAGTGGTGGAGCTGGTGTTGGTTCAGGTTCAAAGGACTCATCTGGAGGAAGGTGAGATGGTGGAGGTGGATTTTCATCCTCACTGTCATCATCTGAAGAAGAAACTAGAACAGAAGAAGGCACAAACGTCAAAGGTGGCTCGTAGGCCAAAGAAGGCACAACCGCCAAATTAGGTTCGCAGACCAAAGAAGGAACAAACGTTGAATTAGGCTCGCAGACCAAGATATTTCATCAAATTTAGCATCTCTTCTAATAATAATTTCATTGCAATATGGTTGAAGAAGTTCGTAACCTTTGAAATCTTCAGAATAGACAACAAATATACACTTCTCACTTTTAGGCTACAATGATTTCCTTTTCTCATCAGGAATGTGAGCCCATGCTATACTGCCAAATACACAGAAGCGACTTACATCTGGTTTAATTTTAGTCCAAGCTTCTTCTGGTGTTATATTTTTAAGAGCCTTTGTGGTACTGCAATTTACTATGTAATTTGCATAGTTGATTGCTTCCGCCCAATACTTTAGACCTAATCCCTTAGATTGGATCATACAATTAGCCATTTATTTTAATGTGTGGTTCTTTCTCTCAGCAACACCATTTTGTTGTGGTGTATATGGAACAGTGTGTTTCATTTGGATTCCTTGTGTAGTGCAGTAACTTATAAAATTATTGTTCACATATTCACCTCCATTATCTATTCTTAACCTTTGAATTTGATGTCCGGATTTCTTTTCTACAAGGGCCTTGTAGGCCAAAAACTTGTCAAAACATTTCCTCTTAAGTTTTAAGAAGTAAACCCAAGTACATCTGAAAAAGTCATCAATGAAAGTTAAGAAATACTTGCACCCAGAAAAAGAAGGAGAGGAAAGTGGACCACACAAATCATTGGGAACAAGATGCAAAGGACCTGAGGCATTCCAAGAGGCACGTTTTTCAAAACTATCCATATGATGTTTGTCGAGAACACAACCAGCACAAACACCATCTCTGCATGAAACAAGAGGAACACCAGTCACCATATGTTGATTACATATTTGTTGCAATGAGAGATAGTTTAGATGACCAAACCGCTCATGCCAAAATTTTCTCAAGTCATCACTATGAGCAACAAAAAATGATGAAAAATATGACGACCCAAAGTTGTCAAACTTGTACAACCTGGTAATATCATCAGCAATTCTAGTTGTAAGAACATTCTTAGGATCTTTTAGATCCTTAATTACAAATTGGTGAGGTGAAACATCTATGGTTTTACCTTCACCTGAATGAGTCATTTGATATACTGATAGAAGGTTACAAAAAAGACTTGGAACACATAATACATCATTGAAATGACCATTTTCTACTTGAATTGTTCCAGATCCTTCAACACTAAGAGATCTATCATCACCAACAAATATTTTCTTGGTGTTACATTAATTTAGAGTAGAAAATATGTCTCTATCCTTAGCCATATGATAATATGCTCCAGAATCAATAAGCCACTCATCAGAAGTAGAAGTAGAAGTTGTATTGAAGGAGAAACTAGAAGTTGAAAGTGCATGTCCATGAGAAGAAGAAGAAGAAGTAGAATCAATATTGATGTTGTGCTTCTTCATAGCTTCTTCTAAATCTACCATCTTCTTGAAACATTTGGACTCATCATGACCATCTTTATCACAAAAGTTGCAATATTTGTCAGTCTTCTTATTTTTATATTTTGCTCATTTGTCTCCATTAGGAGCGGAAGTTGTCTGAGTGGGTTTGGGACCCTTATATTGCTTGTTGTTGTGGTGAGGATGTTTCTTCTTGGGATACTTGAGTTTATATTTTTTCTGGGCAACTAAGGATTTGTTGGAGGTACCTGCAGTGCTGATCACTCCAAGTTGTATAAGCTTATCTTTCTCTCTAATCAAAGCATCACAAAAGTTCTCAAGATTGGGTTTTTTATAAGCTATCCCTAGAGCCTTTTGCATGGCATAAAAGGTAGATACAAACACAAAATATGCACTACCTGGATTAGAAAGAATAATATAGATGTGATGATATTCTTTTATCTTTATCTTACATTCTTCACATAAAGTTCTGAGTGTTTTAAACTTAGATACATAGTCTTTAATGCAAGAAAAATCATTTGGACTTAAATTCAATACTTGATTTTCTAACTGTTGTGCTCGAATAATATTTTGTTTACCAAACATAGATTCAATCATGTCCCAATCTTCTTTGGGTTAATCAATTGATTGAAGATGGAACCTTAAATCAGGAGAGATGAACATTGTTGGCACAAGGGCAGACCCAGGGTTCAGCTCCTAGAGCGCACCAACAAGCCCTAACTACTGGCCCTTTCGGCAACACCTTTGAAGTAGATGTAGTATCACCCGAAGCAGTTATGAGGGGGTTGCAGGATAGAGATGTCTACAACCAAAGGGAATATCAAGTGGATCTAACACAAGAAAATCACAGCATTTATATATCACTCATCAACTTAGATCTACTCTGCACATCTACTTGTCATATCTAGCACAATAATGCAATCACGACATATCAATGACAGAGACATAATATCAATCACACACAACACAAAATATACGTGGTTCACCCTTTCTCTAGGGCTATGTCCACATAATTGTGCTATATTATATTTAAGTAAAGCATACAGTTTTTATCTACGCTCTTAGCTAGCAGATATTCTCTCTTCTCCTTTGTTTATATCCCCTCCCTACGCACCCAGCTACAGGGTTGATATTCACACCTAGTTGAAGATCTTACAATACCAGAAGGCTCTCACACTCATCACTTCTCTCTCTCTCCACAATAGTCTCTCACAACAATCAGATCGATCACTAGCAACAATGACAACCTATCTTGATACCAACCAATGACAACCCAACCTAGGTCCTCTTGGCCTCTATTTATGCATTACAATCACTCACTGACATCCTTAGGTCTAATCCTAGGTGTCCAAAACCCTAGATACCAAAACCCTAGGTTTCTAAAACCCTAGGTCAACTTGACCCATATTTTCAGGGCTTCGCCAGCCTATCTTTTCTTTCTTCTCGCACGGTGCTCCAAAGCATCCAATGGTGTATTTTTCCACTTGTTGACCTGTCCACAATCCTTCTTCCTTTCTTATCTGTCATCCCCAATCTCCTCATCCAATGGCTTTCTTTTCCAGGCTTCGCTCCATCTTTTCTACTCTTTTGTTCACTTCAACCCGGTAACAGTCATTGTGCCTTCCACAAAGTTCGCATTCTCCCTTTTCTTTGTTGATTCTTCGTAGACTTCCATAACCAAGGGCCAGCAGGCCCCCAACACTCACCTGTGACTCGTCTCGAGGCACTTCAAATCTAAGCTTCATGTTTTACTTCGACTCCAGGCTGCACATTGTAGCCTCTGCGTTCTTCTCTTTTCCTCATCTCCATCCCTTGTGCAGACTATCTATTCTGTATCTGGTAACTAGTTTCAACTGCACCTGGTACCTAGTCCCTTTTCTTCTTACTTTCACTAAGATTTTTGAGGCAGTTGGTTGTCATAGTACAACTTCAGTCGACTCCCATTCACTAAACCTTCCTTCCACTCCCCATTCAGAGTCTTCAATTGTGCAGCTCCTCCCTCTGTAAAATAAGCGATATCATATGTCCCTAGCCAATGTGTTATGAACTTCCCAGGATGTTTTATGAACTTAATATCATATATCAAGACTAGATCACCTTGTCTGAATGCCTTCTTTTTTATGTGCCTATCATGATAGGCCTTCTCTCTTTCCTTTTGAACCTCCTGATGGAATCCTGCAATGAATATGTATTCTTCCAATTCAACCAATTGTGCGAGCCTCTCTTGAACAACGTCAGGGTCATCCATATCTGTAAAGGCATCAATTCTTAGGCTTGGTGCCAGATATTCCATTGGAACAACAGCTTCAAGACCATATACAAACTTGAAGGGGGTCTGCATTGTCAGCTTCTTTCAAGTTGTTCTATAGGCCCAAAGTACGGTTGGTACTCTTAAATCCCAATCACCCCTGTACACACTACAAATATTCATGAGCATTGTCTCCAAGATCTTGTTGAATGCTTCAACTGTCCCATTTTCTTGTGGATGGTATGGTGTGCTCTTCTGATGGTGGACTGCAAATTCTGCATTCAAGGCTTCAATTGTCTTATTGATGAAATGTGTTCCTTGATCACTCATAAGGATCTTTGGGCATCCAAACCTGGTTATGATGTCATAAAATATGAAGCACGCAGCTGTAGTTGCACTACAGTCCTTGATTTCTCTTGCTTCGACCCATCTAGTCAAGTATTATGTTGTTGTAATTATGTACCTTGCTCTTGTACTCTTTCCTGGTGGATTTATAGGTCCAACAAAGTTGATGGCCCATTTATCAAATACTTATAGGGTCATTTGTGGTGCTAATGGAATTTCGTCTCTTTTGGATGGTTTTCCAACTCTTTGGCACACATCGCAGGCTCTGGAATATTCTTTAGCATATTTGTGTAAAGTAGGCCACCAAAGGCCAGCTCTAAGAACCTTCTGCGCAATTGTTTTTCCTACATAATTTCCTCATGCGATGCCTTCATGAGATTTTGTGAGGATCAATGGTCGCTTTGCCTCCATAACACACCTTCTCAATATCTCATTAGGTCCCATCTTGTATATATGTCCAGCTATAAGTGATAAATTTGTAGCGCACACTACTATTTGTTTCTTCTGAGGAATTGTGTACTCACTAGGTGACATTCTTGTTGATAGGAACTGGACTATCTCTACAAAGTGGTCATCGATATTTCTAATGTCCAACATCTGTGCATCCGGCAGTGCATCCTCTAAATTGGTCGGCTCTTCACCATGTTCCAACCTCGACAAGTGGTTAGGACCTTTGTTCATTCTCCCTGGCTTTACTATGATCTCAAAATTATATTTTTGAAATAGCAGCAGCCATATGCATATCCTTCCTCCCAACACTGGCTTGTTGACTAGGTATTTCAGTGTAGAGTGGTCAGTAAACATTTTGAAGTGTCCTCCCAACAAGTAGTGGTGAAATTTCTGCAATGCATACACCATGGCTAACCCTTCTCTCTCAGTGGTGGTGTAATTAATCTCAGTAGTGGATAGCTTCCTGCTAGCAAAGGCTAACAGATGGTCAATATCTCCTTCTCTCGATTATGCAAACACAACTCCTAAAGCAATGGAAGATGCATCGACATGCACATGAAACTCCTTAGTCCAATATGGAAATACCAGAATGGGCGCAGTAACCATTTTTTGTTTTAGTGTGTCGAAGCTCTGTTGGCATTCCTCTGTCCAACTAAACTAACAATCCTTATTCAACATTTTTTCCATGGGTGTTGTAATCTGAGCATATCCCTTGATGAACTTCCTATAATAGCCTATGTGTCCCAACGCAGTGTGCAGTTGTTTAACTGAATTCAGAGGGGGTAGATCAACTATGATGGCGATCTTGGATGGGTCAACCAACAATCCCCACTTGCATACAATATGAACTAACAGTACTCCAAAGGGTGAGAAGAAGATGCACTTCTTTAGATTCAAAGCAATTTGGCACTGCCTGCATTTATCCAACATTATCCTTAGACATTCAATGTGATTTTTCAATAATCTAAAAATAGTCCAATCATCAAAGTATGCTTCTAAAAATTTATGCATAAATTCCTTGAATGCTTCGACCACCACCCTGGAAAATATGGCTGGTGCATTCTTCAATCTGAATGGCATCACTATATATTGGTAGGATGCCCATTATGTTGTAGATGTGGTCTTGTGGAGGTCTTCCTTGGCAATACGAATCTGATGGTATCCTAAAAATCCATCTGTAAAAGAATAGACTTCCTGACCTCCCACATTATCTAACACTTCGTCAGTGAATGGTGTAGGGAAGGGGTCATGCAAACAAGCATCATTCATCTTCCTGAGGTCTACGCATATCCTGATTTCTCCTATCTTCTTATCTTGTACCACCATAGGGCTTATCCACTCTGACTCTTCCACAGGTTCTATAATTCCTGCTTCCAGCATTTTGTCAAGCTCAATCTTCACTTTCTCCTTATATTTAGGGTTCAGTCTGTAAGGTCTCTGTTTGACTGGTCTAGAATCTAGATTCAAAGGGATCCTCATCTCTCCCATAGGCCATTTAATTCCCTTCATATCAATAAACTTTGTCAGAAACAAGTCCTAATATTCATGCAGTAACTCTGTAATTTTATCAATGGTAGCAACATCCCAATAATCTCCAACGTTTGCAAACTTTGGTGTCTACTCTGTTCCAATATTGACTTTCTTAATATTGATTGGTTTTCCAATGAATGGCAGCTCAACTCCTGGTCCTTCCACATCTCTATGGCCCTCTGTTTCTGCGATGTTCACCTTCCTCGGGTCATCGTCTTCATCAGCATCGATGTTGTATCAGCCCTGCAATTTCTAGAGAGGAACGGTCCATTCATCCTATTCTTGTTCCAAGGGAAGGCTAGATGCCTCCTCGAATAATTTTTGTTTCAAAGTATGTAATGCTTGATCTACTAATTGATATTGATTTTCAAATAAGAAGGTAGTTACAAAATTATGAGTCATACCTTTCCAATCTGTAGCGATGAGGTGCAGTTCTGCTTGAAGGTACCAGTTGATAGGTGTCGTGTCCATCGTGTTGATGAATTTTTGCACCCACTGTTTTTGTGGGACATGGCTCCAGGATTCCTCACAACTTCTCACATGGTCCTTTGGGCAGCTTCGACCTATGTAGCGAACTTCCCAGCCTTCTACTTGTGATGATAACCTTGTTGTCATCAAAGTATGGCATTGTGTCCAATTTTTTATATTACTTTTGTGCATCCCCCACCATCTTGTTGGTGTGGCTTTCAAGGCCTCATCCATTGCCAATAATATTTTTTGTATTGGTACACTTTCTTCAAAGTCTGAAAAGAAGGTTTCTAAAGGTTTCAGACCATCAAATGTGGGTAAGTTACTTACGGTTGTGCCGATCCAGGGACTTCTCTGGTTAATATAGCACATCTTCTTGTAGATACTTCATACATCTTATTCTTCCAGTTATCCAATGCTTCTTCTGAGTCTGATGAACATGTGTTATCACTTCTCCAGCTTAAGTTTCCATCGACTGTGGGATTAATGTAATCCTGTTGTCTGGCTTTTAATTTGTATATGTTTTCCAGTGCATATGTGTGGTCGTATTCTCTGATGGGTTTTGTGTACCTCTGACCTTCATCTGGATCTAAAGGTGTGATGAACCTAAGGCCATATTTTTCAAAAGTCATACGTCTCTTCTTTAAATCGACAATAGTAGAGTTATTGAAGGCCCAATCAATTCCTAATGGCGCGAGGTAATGGAAGTTGTCATCAACAATTTAAATTACCTCAAAATATGCAAGTGTTCTCACTCCATCAATGTCCACAGGGAAGTGTTCCAATCTACCAAATGGGATAACAGCTTGTTGGTTAGCCATGCTAATCCTAATAGGGGAATAGATCAAATTTGATTTTCCCATCAGTGCCCAGGTTTGCTTCGTCATGACATTGACCTCTGACCCTAAGTCGAGGACCACATAGTCTATCTCATATTCTCCTATTTGAGCATTCAAATGTAATTCCTTATTTGTCCTTCTCTTCTTACCAATTTGGTGTACTACCATGTTCAGTAAGGGGTCTATCTTTCCTAGCTCATATTTTTTTATTAGATTTTGTAATTCTTGTACAACGCTTTCGT
The DNA here is from genome assembly GCA_009831015.1 of Picea engelmannii. NCBI lineage: Eukaryota > Viridiplantae > Streptophyta > Pinopsida > Pinales > Pinaceae > Picea > Picea engelmannii. The sequence goes on from ML818013.1 coordinate 34,234, forward strand.
CCTGAACTAACTTAATACAAATATATAAAAATTCCATGATCTTGCTTACCTCTTTTCCTTCTTTTGGCGAAGAAAACTGATGAAATGCCAGAGGCATTCCAGATTCTCTCACTTCTGGCCTTGTCTTTAATGAATAACCCTGGTCTCCTCTGAACTCTGTTCTTGCTTCCTCAAATATTTGTCTTTCTTTCTTTGCATCAAAATTTTGGGTTTCTTCTGTAGCTTTCTTGATTCCTGAGTCTTTTGTAATCTTCACTTGGGTCATTCTGTCATCTCCTGTAATAGTACCTCCTCTGGTTATAATAGCGACTCTAGGGTCTTCTCCGCGAAGTTTAACATATATCAATTGCACTTGCGGGTTCTGTTGAGGTCCTCATCTTTCTTGAATCTTATCTAGCAACACAGGACAATCTTCTATAACATGGTCAAACGAGCTACAGTAGCTGCAAGTAGTACAAGGGTACTGGAAATCCCTTGCAAGGTGTCCTAGTTGTGCGTAGTTATAACAGATGATCTATCCTTAGCCTCGACCCATTCCTCCTCCTCATCCTCTTCCTCTGAATCCACCACGAGGATTGAAGTTTCCTCTCCTAGGAGAGTTATGTTGTGTAGTGTTTCCTTCTTGCTATACTTCACCTCGAATCTTATATATGTCTCTCGACCTTTCATGCATGAGATCTTAAGCCCTACACTCCCTATCATCATGTCCTACGGACTTACAGAATGTGCAGTACAAATTTGTAGGTGTTTGAACATACTTTTGCATGGAGTAGCACTCACCAGGGCGATGTTTGTTTCTGCATACTTCGCACCAAGGTAAGGTGACTTGGTTCAAGGGGCTGGGAGCTCCCGAAGCCAAGTATTCATTGAATAGGGGACAATGTTCCTTGTCATGGCCTTCCGATCTGCATCTGACAAACCAGATGTCTTCTCTTTTATCCTTTCATTTGTCTTTCTTCATATCTTCGACCTGCAGAGACAAACTAGTTAGCTCACTCAAGATCTGACTCATACCTAAGTTGGATTCTCCCATAGGGGTGGTTCCAGCGCCTTAGACTGTGAAGAAATCTTTTGTTGCATTAGGGGAACTCTGATGTGTGGTAGAAGGGAAGCAATGAACCATTCTTTGTTCTGTTTGCCTGGGATCTGAAAAGTCAATTGGCCTATTAAGGTCTTGAATCTCTAGTCGAATTCCCAAATAGGTTCAGCTACCTTCTACTTGATCTCCTTCAGTTCTGTAATACATTGTGACTCTGACTTAGGTTTCTTGAATTTTGCAATCAGCGCGTTCTTAATCTGATTCAATGGCTTAGGATGTGCAATTCCTTGAACAAGATTCATGTACCAACTCAGTGCGTGATCTTTGAGATTTGTACTAAACTGGATTCTTTTCGCTGCTTCGTTGGTGACATTTTTAATATTCCATATAGCTTCACATAGGAACCAGTGTTGATCAGGATCTTCAGATCCATCTCCCCTAAAGATAGGAATCCTCATCTCATCTTCCATAGATCTTCCTAGGGCTCCTGATTGAATATGTGGTGGGATAATATTGGCATTTCTCTGGGTACTCTGGTGTATTAATACTACTGAATCAACAGGAGTGATCCAGGTGGATATCGGTGGCCACCCACCTTTTCCAACTGGCTCAAAACAACTTTCTGGCAATTTTGACAATTTACTATTTTTAGCAGGTTTTAACTCCTGGGGCCATTTTGAGGGCCCAAATGAAGGTTTTTCAAGATATAGATTCTCAATGATATTTGAAGGCATCATTGAGCCCCCAAAATGAATCTGCTCGACGATACCTTTCCAACGAGCTATCACACGCCTAAAGCGGAGATCGTATGCAAAAGTTACGACCCCGGGAAGTTGATGCACCAACTTACCCAAACGGGGCCCACATGACTTTTGGCGCTTCATCTCCTAGGGTTAGGTTT
>ML818013.1:39338-67178 GCA_009831015.1 Picea engelmannii
AGATTTTGTGTCATTGTCAATGTCTGAATTCTTGAACATTAGCCTTTCTTGATCTGACCAATATATTGGGTCTTCAATATTTTCTTCTCATGCAATAGCATCTTGATTCTCAGCTTCAGAAAATGCAGAAATTTTTCTCTGGGTCCCTTAAAGAAATATCTCTCGGCTTGGTTGTATGATTCTACTCTGTCAACAGTAAACTCTGTGATGTACCCTCCAATGGTGCTATCAAACCAGTGATCTACAACTCGTGATACGGCATTATCAACTCTTTTGACCTTCTTGATCAGCTCCAACGTCCAAACCACAGGAGGTCTAGATCAGATCTCAAACTGGGTATCTGCTAATCTAGCTAGCCACTCGTATAGCTCTTGATGGATCCCTCCAAAGAATATCTCGTGTATATCGGTAAAAATATATTTCTCCAACCAATATTCTGAACAAAGATTAGGGTTCTTGTTCTGCGCTTCAGCAAAGTCCTTTTCTTGATCTTCTATCCACTTTTGAATCTTTGTCTTCGATGGAAACCACCTTGACATTCCCTCAAGAAGACCCATGTCCCGACAACAGAACCATTTGTTGGCACAGGGGCAGACCCAGGGTTCAACTCTTAAAGCACACCAACAAGCCCTAACTACTAGCCCTTTCGGCAACACCTATGAAGAAGATACAGTCTCACCTGAAGCAGTTATGAGGGGGTTGCAGGACAGAGATATCTACAACCAAAGGGAATATCAAGTGGATCTAACACAAGAATAGCACAGCATTCATATATCACTCATCAACTTATATCTGCTCTGCACATCTACTTATCAGATCTAACACAGTAATGAAATCGCAGTATATCAATGATAGAGATAGAATATCAATCACACACAACACAAAATATACGTGGTTCACCCTTTCTCTAAGGCTACATCCACAGAACTATGATATATTATATTTAAGTAAAGAATACAGTTCTTATCTTCTCTCTTAGCTAGCAGATATTCTCTCTTCTCCTTTGTTTATCTCCCCTCCCTATGCACCCAGCTACAGGGTTGATCTTCGCACCCAGCTGAAGATATTACAATACTAGAAGGCTCTCACACTCAAAACTTCTCTCTCTCTCCACAATAGTCTCTCACAACAATCAGATCGATCACTAACAACAATGACAACCTATCTTGATACCAACCAACGACAACCCAACCTAGGTCCACTTGGCCTCTATTTATACATTACAATCACTCACTGACATCATTAGGTCTAAGCCTAGGTGTCCAAAACCCTAGATACCCAAACCCTAGGTGTCTAAAACCCTAGTTCAACTTGACCCATATTTTCAGGGCTTCACTAGCTTGTCTTTCCTTTCTTCTCGTGCGGTGATCCAAAGCATCCAATGGTGGATTTTTCCACTTTTTGGTCTGTCCACAATCCTTCTTCCTTTCTTATATGTCATCCCCGATCTCCTCGTCCAACAGATTTCTTTCTCTGGCTTCGCTCCATCTTTTCTGCTCTTTTGTTCACTTCGACCCAGTAATAGTCACTGCGCCTTCCGTGAAGTTCGCATTCTCCCTTTTCTTCCTTAATTCTTCGCATACTTCCATAACCAAGTGCCAACAAACATTCTGATTAATCCACGTGCTTCATCATTCCTATTATCCCATTTGGATTTCTTATCAGTATCAATGGGTGTTGTTTCTTTTCCCAAGGTAATCTGCTACAAGTATTTACTTCTTAATAAATCTTCCATATGGGATTTCCATTGGAAGTAGTTGGTGTTGGTAAGTAAGAGATTACTTGTAGAATCCATATTAAACATGCAGATAATATGGATTCAAAAATTGAAAATGATTATCTTAATGGAAAGAGCTCGAAAAGTTATACGGTTTTAAAAAAAAATGGCACTGAAAATGAACTTCGGATGTGAGCATTATGCCCTTTTAAAAAAAGGCATAAACATTAACCAAATGACCACGTGATAATGTAAGTTGCTTTATGAAGTGACCCACTTTTATAAAGAGAAGTGGGGATCACTTTTACAATGAAGTTACAAAGATGCATGCAAAATAAATAACTCTAAAATAAAATATTAAGGCTACTTATAGTGATTCACTTTTACACTTGAAGTAAAACACACTTTACAATTTTAGCATGAACTTTTTCAAAAAAAGTAACAAAAGAGAGACTTGAACTCAAGACCTCTTACTTAATAATGCAAATTTTAACCAAATGGTCTAGCAAAACATATTGTAATGTTCAGAAGGAGGATTGGGGGTGTTTTTGTTGTTCAGAAGGAGGATTGGAGGTGTTGTTGTTATTCAAAAGGAGGATTGGGGGTGTTGTTGTTGTTGAAGATGGCCTTGGAGATCGTACTCAAAAAAAACTCTTTTCACAGAAGAAAAAATTTCGCTTCTCGATGATAACAAGGGTTAGATCTCGGTTAGCTTACCCGAAAGATGCATCTTTTCCTATATGTTTCTGATTTTCCAAGATCACACAGGGCGCGGGGAAAAGGGAATACACAGATCTAAAAGAGTATCAACCTAGAAATAAATAATACAAAACCAAAATAAAACCAAAATACTTCTCTACAAAAAAAATAAAAAATGCGTATTCAAGCTTTATACCTCTAGATCTGACTGTAATGGTCGTATCTTGGGAAAATGGAAACCTTTTCGAGTGAAATGAAAAGTGTTCTTGAATGAAATGAGTGCTTCGGATGCAATGGAATAGTTCTCTCATCCTAGAAATGTACGAAAATGACAGAAAATGGAGATGAGACAACTCGGCTTCATGATCTCGATCTACAACAGGCGCGGGTCTTCAAACAGGCTCTGAAACCATGTTCGACAACACATGTATTCCAACAGAGGATGAACACCTTCAGTAACCACTCACATAACTAGACAAAATATCAACACACCGATTTTTTCACGTGGTAAAACCCCTAAGGAGAAACATCCATGGCCCCAACCAATGCGGCCACTTGGAGTAGTTTATTAATCCAAAGAAAAAGATTACAGAGAGATTTTACAAGAGAGTATATCACAATCGATCATTGGAAAATGACCCTCCATGCTCTTTAAATAGATATCATGGACCAATCGGGTGTTAATCCATGGATCAATGGTCGTTAATATCGAGGAGACTATGAATCGTCAGATCACTCTATGTCGGGAGCATATCATGACCTTCGGATTTCCTAACTACAAATGCAAACTAATGCATACTAAAGAAACACACTAGGAAACACACTTTTACCTAACGACACATTAGCCCAAGTAGATCTTAACTAACTCCTAAGTGTATAAATATCCTAACAATGTAGAGATATTTGGAGGCCCAGTAAATGGGCGCTTCCTAAAACACTATTTTGTTTAAGGACGAGGGAAGGTCCCTCTTGTACCATAGATGCCTTCTTTTATTGTTTCTTTTTATTAGTTAGTTGTGTGTGAATAAAGACTCCATAGTCCAACAAGGCATTGGGGTGTAGTTTAAGTTTTTCAGTTCAATGAAATGCATGGTTGAGGGACAGTAGAAGATACACAGGGCTAGTAGACGGAAACAAAGGTAAGAGCAGTTATTTAATCTCAAGGCACCAATCTACATTTTTTATCACCTCACAGGGATGAGCTATCCCCAGTTGGAGCCAATGTTGTAACCTAGGTTTGCACCCCTGCCTCTCCTCTCTCCTTTCCCTATGCCTTCATCGAATATTTACTCTCCAGGTTGATTAAGTTAGTTTCCCATTGTTGAGTGACTTGGTTCTTATTCGTTTATTTCTCGATTGAGTCTTTGTGCATTTCTATTTATATTGTTTCTTGAAGGATGATTACATGTCATATTTGGTTCAGAATGTTTGTCATCGTTTTTTTCATTGATTGAGCTCACCGCAGGTTGGCCAAGCCTTTTTTGTATGCACAGGAAACACCCGTGGACAAACGTAGCAATCCAGAGCGGTCAATTTCAGACTCTTATTGTGAGAAAAGACAGGTTAGCTTTCGACAGTGGTGATCCATTAGGCCAATCAAATTGACGGTTTTCATGTATTCGGAGTGTCGAAATCACATGGGATTTAATATCAAGAATTACCCAAAGTCCCGAAGAGCCAAAGTCCCAAATTGAATCTGGACTTCCCATCAGCAAGGACACGTGGAGGTAGATCTTTCACTTCGGAGACTTAGCACTCAGGGATATTTTCGATCACAACATTCTTAAACTCTCGAAGTCCCAAAGATCCGAAGAGCCAAAGTCCAGAAGATCCAAAGAGCTGAAGTCCCGAAAATATGAAGAGTCCAACTGTTGAAGCATGTGGCACTCATCAGTCATGACACGTGGCACTCATTCCAGGTCATTTGGTTATGTAATTCGCCCATTTCCACGTGACATGTGTCACACTTCTTTCCATGACACATCAGTATCCATGGAATCATATGACATTAGGCCACCACGTCACTTCGCAACCTGTACCACTCTGGAAGATTTCCGAGCACAACATTCATAAACTCTCAAAGTGTTGAACACCCGAAGTCCCGAAGCAAATCTGGACCGTCCATCAACGAGGACACGCAGCGACAGATCTCCCACTTCGTAATTACTGCACTTTGGAGGATTGGACTAGTAGGGAGACGAAAACTCCCAAAGTGAACCTGGACTGTCCAGATCCAAAGGCCACGTGGAGGAAGATCTCTCATTTCGGGAGTATGACACTCCGAAGGATGGTAAGAACTATGAATTGAAAAGGCCCGAAGCCTGAACTCCCGAAGTGATCACAGACCGTTGATCCCAAAACAAAAAGAACTGGTGATCCTTGCAGTAGGTAAATATCACATGGATCACATATTCCAATTAGATCAACGACCACGCTTCATTGTGGGGATGTAAACTGCTCGAACGTTAATTTTCCAAAGCGGTCCCGCAATTGGAACCATGGTATTGTTAGAAGGGTACATGGCAGCTTGTGGGGGATTGTGGGGCCAAGAGTGGTGTGGACCCAAACCACCCTCGAAAAATTTTGCAATGACGTTCTTATATGACATCAGGTCCCCACGTCACCTCCACCTCACCACCATCTCACCTCCACTCACGCCTGTCACCTCCACTCCCCTCCACTTCATCTGCATCCAAGTCATCCACCTGCACGTGTCATGTCTTCCTATTGGATGCCCACCTCCATGTCTTCTCGTTCACAACCAGTTCATCACAATGAAAGCAGGGAGAAGGGTCACTTACAGTCGAGACAGATTTCGCTTAGATTTTGAAATCTCGGACATAGGCGGAGAGTTAAGTCTCAGTCCTAGGTCAATGCAAATTGGTTCCAGAATGCTTCAACAGACTACCTCTTCCTCAAGAAAAGATATTCTCATGCATCCAGTTGTCTCTAGTGGCCTCCAATAGCTCATAGGAATGCCCTTACTCAACACAGAGCTATGTTCTCTCACTCCAAGGCGTATTTTCTTCCAAGTCAATTCCTCCAGTGCATGCAACAGTTCTATCTCAGAGACAATAGTAGTTTTTAGTTGATTAATTCCAACATTTTCTTAGATTAGAGACAAGCGTGGTCTTTTGTGTGTGATAAGAATCACTCTTGTTGATTAATTCCAGTGTCATAGTCAAGTTAATAAAAAAAATTATGAACAGTTACCTAAACTTAGGTCTCGGTCCCCTAAGGACGAGAACCTCTACAACTCTATTAAATAGGGGGTCTTTGAATGTTTTAAAGGTCAAATTTTTTGGGAAAGAATAGCACTACATCAGACTGGTTGGACTCATTCGATGCATGGATTAAATCTCTCTACCTGGTGAACATACTCTTGATGACAGTGTTTCGTTCAAATCTTCATGCATTTTTTATCTTATCTTGAATGCAGTTTTTTATTTGTGAAAAGTACATGTCATTTCCTTTCATCTATTGTGTAATTTGTCTTTATTGATATGCAACCTGTGAAAATAGCTAATGCTTGGTGAAGATATGCTTTTATTGCAACCTGAAGGACTAATTGTGTCTTGATACACGTTTGATGACTTGAAATGATATTTTAAGTATTGAACTTCTTGCAACAGATTATTCATTGAGTAGTTTGTGGTTTCCCTTTGTTTTCTATAATTTCACTGGTCTATCATTAGTGTGCCACCAGCCAAGGAGGACCCTCATCCATATCATTTTTCCAACCCAACCTTGCTTTTGTCTTGATAGAATAACCTTATGACCAACCAACAAAAATTAAAAGAAACAATCGTTTTAAACTGAAAGGTGGCCTAGCTTTTCCCTTTAGCAGTCAGGTGCAGACCTTAGGACCAAAAATTGTTTTGGTTGCCTCAACAATGGATTTGTTCTTCTTCTCTACAACCCCATTCTGCTGAGGGTGGAACATTGTACCCCCTCTTGATCCCTGCCTCAATAAGGAAAACACTGAAATCCCTAAAGGTGTACTCTCCTCCATTATCTGATCTCAACACTTTGATCTTTCTCTCGGTGAGGTTCTCAACTTGAGCTCTAAACTCTTGAAATATTGAAAACACTCCATCCTTGGTCTTCAATAAGTAAATCCATGTCTTTTGAGAGTGATCATCGATGAATAGCACTATTATAACCCTAAATTTATCTACACATGCATACATGGCCTTTGGCCCTCTTACTTGCATTTTTTGCCAAGCCATCACTGAGTTGCCCTTCCAAAAAAAAAAATCTTGAAGATGTACGCGCCCTACACCAATACTGACCATGTACATACGTTTGATGCACTACTACAGCCCGCATACATATGCATGTTGCACCACTACAACCCACGTATACTTGCAAAAGTTGCAAAAAATAAAAAGTTCCAAGGAATTTGTTGAGATTGCGAGCTATTGGGTAGTTTCCCAACTAATCCACTGCCTATATCCCGTCACCCAACTAAATAACCATCCTTTTGTCATATAAAAGGAGGTTTTGGGGTCTCAATCCACATATATACATAATAACACTGAAACTCTTCCTATTTCACATCCCCTCCTTGCCCCAAGTTATTGCATCCCTTTTGTGAGAATTGCCTCAGCATTCCCCAATTAGCCCTTCTTCCTCCATCAAAACCCATTCACTTCCCAAGAAGAGATCAAAAATTTGAGAGGAGAATCCATACAGAGGTGCACTTGGAGCTTGGTGAAGAGGATCCTGGACCAGGTTCATGGAGCAGTAGTTGGCTTTGGTTGTAAAGGTATAATCATTGATTTATTAATAAAAGAAGTATTTTTCTTGTCCCAAATCATGGTGTATTGAATGCTTTTAATGGTTTATGTTTGGACATTCTAACATCTAACCCTAATTTGTATATGAATAGCATGCTTGAAGATTTTTGTTTGTCTATATGCAGGCCAGCCTTGGGAGGAGGCGTGCAGTCAACGAAGCTTTCAAGTGTAAGGGGATCATCATCGAACTCAAAGTAGAGGTATAGTTACTCAATCCCTCTCATATTTTCTTTTCTTTTATGAGTTTTGGGTAGGTTTTGGGTAGTTAGAGAATTCATTGAATTTTAGACGGTTAATTTATCTGCCTACATTGTAAACCCTGGTGTAGTCATAGGGGGGTTTTCTCGCTAGCATAACTGGCGACCATAATGGGGAAGCCTCTAGGTTTTAGGGGATTTTGGGTGTCTGATTGGTTTTTCTGCCTTTTGAGTTTCTGTTGAGTCTTCTGAGTCTTTTAAGAGATTATGATCACCTTCAGGTGCCATACTAGTTCTCCCTACCATAGAAGTCTCTTTGTTTTCTTTCTTTTTTTGAGGAAGTACAGAGGTGTACACGCCCTACTTTGGGTCAGCCCATGTACATACGCACCCTATCTAGTAAACAACCCGTGTACATATGTAGGCTACTGAAACAAAAGTACCGTACCTGGTTCAAGAAACTATTTTTGAAAAAGAGGCAGCCAACCTCTTTCCTGATTGAGGTTTATACTTCTCAAGGTTTCTTGACAGAGTTCATTGTCTCTATTTTTACAGTCATAGCTTGGGTTAGATTTCAGTTTGCTTGTATTTTTGAAGTTTCTTGTGTTTACTTCTAAAAGGGTTTTAAGCGAGTCTTCGAATTTTTGATCGGCCTTTTTGGTTTCTTTAGTGATTCCCTGCGATCCGCAGTGGGCCAAAGGTCTTTTTTAGTCTCATCTTGTATTTATTTTTCCCCCTTTCATTTGCTTTGAAAAAAGAGAAAAAAAAAGATTTATTTCAAGTTTTCCCTATTTGAAGCATTTTCAAAAAAAAAAAGATTTGTCATTCTTAGTTTGGTAAAGTAGTTGGAGTTACTTATTTTACTTGATAGGAAAAATAGTTCATTTTTTAAGTTCTTTACTGATTTCTTGAAACTTAAGTAGCTCATAGTCGAGCCAAAATTTCGTTTTAGGTCTTCTTTTTAAAAGATCTTGAAAAAGTTAGTTATGAAAAAGCTGGTTACAAAGAGTTAGTTCTAAATTTTTACTTTTGACTAGAAGTAATTTTGTTTTCATAGTTTTTTATTTTTCTCCTCTTTTCGTCTCTCATAAACACCACTAGTTTCACTTCCATATCCTTTGAGTTAAACAAGCCATTAAAACGAACACTAAATCTAAAATTAATTAGACTTTTATGTTTGTAGGGTCAACCAACTAGTTTAGGGTTAGATCCTTAAATTAGGTTGGAAAGGAAACTCTTCAAGGATTTTAAACAAACATCGGAGTCAGAGCTAGGGAGTGTTAAAATCCAGTGACATGAAATTTATCTGGGACCCCCTCTAACACAGGGGCTATACACGAAGTCATGTGAGGAAAGGCAGTGGAGATAACCCCTCCAAAGTTGGACTAAATGTAGTGGGGAATGCATATTGAGGATCTGTCATGGGAATACTATCACTTGCATTTACCTATGGAGCTTCGTGGACCTTGAATCCATTTGATATCCTCTGTTGTCTTTCGGACCACTTTCTTTTGATACCCTTGATAGGTTTCAGACATGTTATCTTGCTCATTGCGGTCCACCCGACTTTCGACTGTACCCTCATGGGGATTGTTTGTGAGTTGGAAACTTAGTTGTCTTTATTCTAGGGACTTACACAGGTGACTACGGGGGTATACCGCAGTACCTAGGGAAGACATCATATCACACTTTACAAAGTATACTCGGAGGGTGCTTCCGTGTTCGATTTGCACTTGCACTGATAAGTTGATCTAGTGTTGTTTGGCGTAACTATTTTTCCAACTAGATAGTGGTTTGCTTGGTTTATCTTATAGGAAATTTTCTAGTGTGTTCTTGGTTTTAAATGCTAGTTAAAGCCTTATAGTGTCGTTGATATATTCACAAAGTGGAAGATCAAGAGCTCGACCGGTCACGAAGGCTTCAAGGCCTATCATTGGTTGCATTAGAGCCACCATCTCCATCGTTACGACGAAGACTTGACCAACAAGGGTCATCTGAAGCGACCGGGCCACAGGAGACTACGCTCAAGCCAGCTCCAAGAGGATATTACTCGAATCTGGAGGAATCTATTGTTTTTTACCTTGGAGCAGAATCTCTCGGGCCAGCCAACCCTTTGATCACTAACTTGTTGGCGTTAATCTTGGTACAATTTGTCCCTACGAGAGTGACACCTTATGAGCGTCAGATAGTCTTACAAGCAGTTATGGAAGCAAATGTTGCTACTTCATCTAGGAGTCCTCATACCCCCGTTTCAGATACTACTGCAGGGGGTATGTTTCCTCCTAACCCACCTTCGTCGGTTCAGACCACAGTGGTCTTGACCCCCTCTACCTCAAGCAGTGATATGATACCGTAATCAGTGGTGACCACTGCTCTGTTTATGCAGAGTGTGACGGGCCCTCCATTTTCATATGGGATACCCATCTCAAACTTTGTCCTTACCTACTCCACCTTACATACCATGGGTCTAGGGGCAAAGAGCTCAAACGCTCCCATGCAAGGGTCTACCGAGGGCACTTTAGTCCCTTTCAATGATATCCCTTACGGTGGAGGTCATATACCTCCTATGTCCCCCTCACTCGGTGGTTCTTTCCAGCAAACCATCAGGCCAAGTGCTAACTACATCTTGTTTGGAGCGGAAATTTTAGGACCTTCATCTTACACTACGTCAGTGGGATCCATGTCATTCTCTTTGTTCAGCACATTTGGTAATAATTTTTTTTCTTCGACTGTCATCTCAATCGAGGGAAACCCTATTTTTGGACAATAGAATCATATGCGAGGTATTATTCCTACACAGGGGGAAAGTACAGGAATTTTCTCCTCACAAGGACTTTGGAATCCTTGGCAGGGATCAATTCCCTCACAAGGGATGTTGGTCGGGGTCAACCCCTTCCATGGTCAATGGAATCCCGGGCAAGGCTTAGTACCCATTCCCACACGATCGGTTGGGGGCATCCCCTTCCAAAATATTTGGAACACAACGTAGGGACCAATCCCCTCCCAACCCATGCCATCTAATTATAGGAATCAACTGATGATATCCTAGAAAACACAGTTTCTATACGGTGGTCAAGGCCACGGTGTCTACCAAAACCTTGGCCAGCAACCCAACTTTTCTTGGCAACCTAGTGCCAGTCAAACTTCAGGCCCCCTTTTTCATGTACACAGTACCCAACCCAAACTATCGTTTCTAGCGACATTACATCTGCCAAACTTGTCCAGGTTTATTAACGACCCAATTTTTCATGATCTGCATTGGCCCCCCATGTCGATTAAGTTTCCCTCGGATATTCCGAAGTTCGAAGGAAATCCTAGCGAAGACCCAGGTGATCACGTGACAACTTTCCACCTATGGTGCTCATCAAAATTGTTGCGAGATGACTCCGTAAAGTTGCACCTGCTTCAATGCACTCTTATCAGGGGTGCCGCGAAATGGTATATTTAGCTCAACCTCTCAAGGTATTCTTACTTTAGCAACTTGGCGATGGTCTTCCTAAACCATTTCCAACTACCCTTGAGATACGATGTCGACACCGAGTTGTTGGCCAACTTTGAGCAGACTAAGGCCGATCATATCTCAGATCACATCTGACAATGGCAATGTCAGAAGAGCTTGATTAAGGTATAGGTCCCACCAAATTTCCCTCTGGAGTGGTTCCCGAACTCTTTGGTACCAATTTTATCCAAGGATGTTGCAACTTCAGGAGTGTTTTCAGAGGAGGAGGTGATAATGAGTTCAAAACAACTCGAATTGATTTACTCTCAGTCTAGCTTACTCTATGATATCTTGTCAGATGCACCACGGTCAATCCTCGACAAGGCCAGTCAAAATTTTGGACCACATGCCGATGGTATAGTTGGTTCAACACAAGGCAATTCCAATGATTTGTTTTCAAATCAATTGCAACAATTGTCGATACAACAGACAATGGCCAGCCAGACCTCTGGTTCGGCTAATCCCCCTACCCAAACATCGGATGTACACAGTGTACAGTCGACAAACCTGAAGGCCAACCAGTAGCCTGAAGGAAATTAAAAAAAACAAAACAAGAAGGATAAAGGGGATAAGAAGCATAATAACAATGTTGGCGAGGGTAACACAAGGAAGAGAAAATTGAAGTATCCATGTAACCTTTGCATGGAATATCACCCGACTCACATGTGCCCTCGACTTGCAAAGGCCCAGAAGCTATTGGAGCAGAAACATCCCGTTGTGTTGACGAACACATTTCCACATGGGAAAAACATGGCTCGAGCCTCAACTTCTTCGAGTGCGGATGGGGGAAGCCAGGGACCCCTCGCATCTTCTGCTAATACCTCGGCTGCGAATGTTTATATGGTAAAAGGTAATGCTCATATAGCAAACAGGACCCAAGATTACGGAATGCCATAATCTGTCGAGAAGGGTAAAGAAGCCACAAACACACTGGTTCCTCTCCAGATCGATAATGTGATGGGTGAAACAATGACATACATCCTGAAAGGGGCGTTCAAGAAAGCTTCTCATAATATGAATGCAAGGGCTGACCAGAACTACTTTATGGTGGAAGATTTGGCACAAACCCCTTGCGCGATGTCCACTTTGGAATTCCTCTAGATCTTCCCTTCACAAAGAAAGGATATGTTATCTACCTTGGTATCTACAGATACTTTTAATCCGAGAGTGATCATTCTCAATCCAACTGACTTGAAACCTCATCTTCCTTACCACGTTGTGTTTCAGATAGTAGTGGCTTACACCACGAAATATTTTACTCGGAACATCTTCCACACGGTGGTTGATGAGGGAACCTCGACTTGCATGATGTCGTTGGTGTGTTCGAAGGCCATTGGCCAGCCCGTTTTGTCTATGTTGTTATCACCATAACGATTATGGTTGAAATCCGAGTTTTAAATTTAGCAGAAGACTAAAGTGATGTGGAGACATGGTGCGATTTGGAATCCCAAGACATATATGGCGGCATGTGGAAAAATATAGCAGGATCATAGAGGAGATGATCCGACAGACTGTGGATCTTGAAGTAGCCCAGATCAATGATCGAGACCCATATCGGGCGGTGAAATAGCATGGAATTTAATTATGTGAAGGCGGGCTAGGGAAAACTATTGTGGTTTTATTTGTGGACGTGTGGCACCCTCAGAGGAACATCGGGGTGAAAATCAGTCTGCCTAAAACCATTTTCCCAAAATCCCTGATGTCACATGGCCTAATATGTCAAATCAACATTTCGTATGGGGGAAGGTGATGGCTAGTCAAATCACCTTACATCACTTGTTCAGGTACTTCCCGTCCGGAAATGTCAGGTAAACACCGTCGGATAACTAACTCAAAGGCTCATCATTCGAAATATATTGGTGAAGTGTGGCAAGCCAACGTACATGCAAGTAATCCTATCAGTAATTCAATGTTAGAACTCGAGGACTATTGATCTTCAAATATGGGTGGTGTTATTCTACTATGGGCAATAGGCGTCTCATTCATAAGAGAAATAATCTCAAACTGGATCAAATTTTAGATTTCTGTAATGTTTAGGAAAACAAAAATTGTGGTCTCTACAAAATTGGAATACATAGACCAAGCCAATCAAACAGTATCCAGTAAAACAAAGTTTTCAACTAACATGGCAAGTTTATCAATGAGTAAAAAATAAACGATGATTGCGTAGATATTAGAAAACAAATTCCATATTGATCCTATGATAGAACCAGAATCAGGGGTCAGATTAAATCCTGTTATGAGGGACCTAATAATCAACAGACACGCAGATGAACTCTACAAGGGAGCAGTAAAGAAGAAGCGGAGAAAACGGAAGAAGACAGAAATCAGAGATGAGGCGGTCAAGAGCGTTGGGGAAAATCAACTAGCCTGGTTGAGCACTCTAAAGGATGAAATATCCAAGCTGGAATGAATTCTCAAGTAGAACTGAGTATGTTCTAGAAAATTTTGAACATATGGCGTTCGAAGGAAAAAGCCCCAGATATGTCAGACATGTTTGTAACGATCCCTGTAATGTAGGAAAATTGTCGTTACACTTTACTCTTTTTTGTAACTGACCTCTATTTTTAGAAATATGAGAAAGTTTAATCGTTTTGAATCCTACAGTGAATCCCCTATATATATCATCCTAAGGATATAGAAATCATGGAGAAAAGAGGAGCTTTCCCTATGAGTAGGAAGACTTTGTAAAACTCTGGAGCTAGAATGAAGATACAAATGCATAAACAGATTTTTGAACTGTTTATGAAAAGATTCTAATTGGCTGTGATATGAGTTTTGTCTTCTTTCATAGTATGTAATTCTTGTGATCTTTTATTTTATTTACACTTTCATCTGTCTAAATTGGAGGATCAAAAGCCCAGAATTCATCGCACGATGCTCTTGGCTTAACAATTTAGGTTATGTGTATTTCTTCTTAACCAATTCAAAATTCATTTTAATATGCTCTGATGCAGTTATATGTTTTTTTTTCCTTTGATGCCATGCAAACCTCAAATATAAACTCATAATCATCTCCTCATTTAGCCTTTTCCTCTTAATAGTTTTCATGATTTTTCGATGCATCGTTCATTCATGACTCCATAGCCCAAATGTTATCTTCATTTCTTCGGAAACTTTATAAAACCCCCCCAAACAAACCAAATCTAGCCACTAATTTCCATAGAAACATCAAGTGACATGAGAGATCCCTCTCTGAGTTGAGAAGGCTAGTGCCTCAACTCTAAAGCTGGTTGAAACAATTACCTCTGTCATTTGTCTTTTCAGTCGGATGAAATTTACAGAGTGCTAACATTCTAGCGTCGTTGTCGGGGATGAAATTGAAAAATTTTCCCTGGGAAGAACGACATGGTTGATTTCTAAGGTCTGAGAGCATCAGATACTTAGGCACATATTGGTTGTATCCCTTCTTTGGAAACTCCACACATCAAAGAATCAGTTTGAAGGTGATTCCACTGGTAGAAGAATCCAGAAATTTTTAATTTTTAATGGCGACTCCACTCTCAATGCAGAATCCAACTTCCAAAACATCATTGGCGACTCCACTGGAATATGATATCCATTGACATAGATATGAAAAGGAATTATGGAAGAAAACGGGTACTTAAAATGGGATTCTTTCCAAGGCATTTTACTATTTGTTATAAATTGCCTCTGGTCCTTTCATGAAAATACTAGACGAGTTTTTCTTTACCTGTTGCATTATAATGATGATCTCGAAAGTCTTGAAATTATATGTCCTCCTCTTAAAGTTGTGCATGCATATCCTCACTGTATCACTAATTTCGATAAAAAAAAATCCATTTGGGCCATGTGATGATCATAACCAAGTTGATGAGCACCATGAAACCAAGGATGATATTTCCCCTCCTGTACTTTCTCCAACGTCCTCCAAGACCCAACATAGATATGCACCCTTGAAGTTACCCCAAGTTCTCCACGATTTCCCTCCAAAATACTATGATTATCTACCTATGTTTGATGGGGAACTTGATGGCATCTCAGCTAAAAAGCACATCCAAGGGTTTGAACATTTTGTAGATTTGTTCGAGATTGACCATGATGATGTATGTATGAGGGCCTTCTCTCAATCCTTGAAAAGGGACACCAAAGACTGGTTCAAACATTTGCATCCAGAGACAATTAGCTCATGGGAGGAGTTGAAGAATGTTTTTTTTAAGTTTTGGGGAAAGAATAAATCTTTAGATCTACAACTTACAGAGTTCTATCCCTTGGAAATACAAATCAATGAAACTATTTCTATATTCAATAGAAGGTTTTCCACTATTTATTACAATTTGCCCAAAGAAATTCAACCCACTGAAGCTGCTGCCATGCTCCATTATACAACAGCTCTTCATCCAAATTTGTCTTTTCTTCTAATGGAAAGGATATCTAAGTCCTTACAGCAAATGTTTAATGAAGCTTAGGAGATTCAGCACAATATTCAAGCATCTGAATAGATTTGGGATGAGGAGTTAGATGTCAAAGAAAATGAAAATGAATACGAACAGAAAACAATTGATTTAAATCTTGAGCAGAGAATTAATAAAAGCATATGCACTCTCGAAATTTTTAATGCAAATGATTCTGGAAAAATCTATATTCCACTTGTTGAAAGAGGAGGTGTTGATTTAGCTTCTAATCCATCTCATGATAAGCAAAAGGATGATCGTTTTATGTATTCATTTGTAGACAGTCAAGAAGATGAGTTTACAAATTAGTTTATTGAAAAACAGGTTGATGTTCCCAGTTTGTTCTTGTTAGATGGCATTCCATATGTTGTTGATTTTCCTCTTTACGAAAAATATGAGGATGATTGTGATGTTGAAGACGTTCTTTTTCAGTAGTATAGTGAGATAAATCAACCTATGTATCACAGTTACAAGGAGCAAAGTATTGGATCAGCTGAAGATAATTCTCTACCCTTGTGTTTTGTTGCATTTAAATTGTTGAAAAAAAATTCTAAGATCATTATTGAGACAAACGAATTTGTGTTGATGCAAA
Organism: Picea engelmannii; assembly: GCA_009831015.1. Classification (NCBI taxonomy): domain Eukaryota; kingdom Viridiplantae; phylum Streptophyta; class Pinopsida; order Pinales; family Pinaceae; genus Picea; species Picea engelmannii. Next base: position 55,257 of record ML818013.1, read on the forward strand.
ATCACACTAAACCAATGAAACGGATTGACAATATATTGCAGCACTCTTCTCATGTGCTTGATGACCCTATTACTTGTTTTATAGAATATCTTGTCAATTCAAAAGTACAGTCATTGGTCGAAGATAAAGCTGAAAATGAGCATGTCCATCAATCCAAAGAAATTGAAAAATGTACCTATGACGACAGTGGAGAAAATGAAGAAGGTTTTGAGTCAGGTAACAGAACCTTGTCATTGTGTTTTTCCTCATTCGAACTGTTGAAACAAAATGTCTATAGTGTTTCAAATCAGGAAGCATCCAAGCATGACGTTGAAAGTGAATAAAGAAATGGACTTACAAATAAAAACTCTCTTCCCTTATGTTTTTCTTCCTTTGAATGGTTAAACGCAAATCATGAGATTTCAGAGAAAACAGGGAGTTCTGACTGCATTCACAGTAGTATTGTTTTACATGAAAATATTTTTATCATTGAGGAACACCAACTACACTCACATGCATTAAACGATCATTACTTGGAAATTTATTTCAAATTGGAGTTGAAACCTGTGCTTAACCATCAGATTAAAGAAGAAGTTGACCAAGAAATTGTTGTTAAAGGTCATTTTCCTTCTCCTGAAACTAATGCAGATGTTCAAAAATATTCCTAGCAAGACAAAGTATTTCAAGGTTGTCTTTCTTCCCTTGAAAATGACATAGTGATCCTGTTTCTAAGCGGCCTAGACATGGATGAAGATTTTGAAACTTCATCTATGGAGACTCCAAGCAGCGAAAAAACACTTGTGGAGGAAGCTTGTTGTTCTGTCTTGACTACTGAAAAGGAAACATTCTTTCATATGATTCATGATCCCAAGACACATCATATGGAAAAGGTTTTCAAACAGAATCTACCAATAATAGTGGATTGCAACAAATAAATGTTTGTATCAAATATGAGTCTTTTTACACCAGATGATGTTCTCTAGCCATGGTTTCCTTGGGACTCAAGAAATTATTACTACCAGACTTCTCAACAAATCTGTCAGTTTTTCAATAGAAGTCAATAAGTTGAATCACCTGAAAACAAAAGTGCAGTGGAAGGAGTGAAACATGATGATTTTTTTGTGCATATTTTAGAAGATCCATTTGCAATCCTGTTGGAGGAAGTGAAAATTCCAAGCTCGTTAAAAATTTTAAGAATTGGACTTATGGATAAATTGTTGAATGAATTGTCATCAAAAAGGCTTTGGAACAAGCAAGTGCAAAGAAAACGAATGGTGGATAGAATGTTGTCATGGCTACATTGGGATTATGATTTCACTTGATTGACGGTCCTTTTTCAAAAGTTAGGGTAGGTAGGAGTGTGTCAATAAGCTTGGTGTTCAAGCATTGTTTTAAATTTTCAGTAGTATGTACAGTTAGATCCTAGCGGTATTTTTTTCAGCATCCAGTTAAGAGCAATTTGCGAAGTCCGGTTCTAAGATTTGACGTTTAGTCTCCAAGATGCAATAGGATGCACACACACGTTTTGAAATCAGCCCAACGAAGAAGGCACCGGATCTACAGTTCTTTTCTACCTCACAGGGAGGATAGCATCCCCAATTGGAGCCTATGTTATCACCATAATGATTATGCTTGAAATCTAAGTTTTAAATTTAGCAGAAGACTAAAGCGATGTGGAGACATAGCGCGATTTGGAAGCCCATGACATATATGGTGGCATGCAGACAAATATAGAGGGAGTGCTGAGGAGATGATACGACAGATCATGGATCTTGAAGTAGCCCAGATCAACGGTCGAGACCCATATCGGGCAGTGAAATAGCACGGAATTTAATTATGCGAAGGTGGGTCGGGGAAAACTACTCTGGTTTTATTCATGGACGTGTGGCACCCTTAGAGTTACATCAGGGTGAAAATAAATCTACCTGAAACCATTTTCCAAAAATCCTCGATGTCATGTGGCCTAATATGTCAAATCAACATTTCGTATGCGGGAAGGTGATGGCTAGTCAAATCACCTCACGTCACCCGTTCAGGTACTTCTCATCCGAAAATGTCAGGTGAACGTCGTCAGATAAATAAATAAAAGGCTCATGATTCGAAATATATTGGTGAAGTGTGGCAAACCAACGTACCTGCAAGTAATCTTTTCACTAATTCATGATTAGAACTCGAGGACTACTGATCTTCAAATATGGGTGGCGTTATTCTACTCCGAGAAATCGTCGTCTCATTCATAAGCGAAATAATCTCAAACTGGATCAACTTTTAGATTTTTGTAGAGTTAAGGAAAACAAAAATCATGGTCTCTGCAAAATTGGAATACATGGACCAAGCCAATCAAACAGTAACCAGTAAAACAGAGTTTTCAACTAACATGGCAAGTTTATCAATGAGTAAAAAAGAAAGGATGATTGCGCAGATATTAGCAACCAAATTCCATATTGATCCTACGACAGAACTAGAATCAAGGGTCAGATTAAATCATGTTATGAGGGACCTAATCATCAACAGACACGTGGATGAACTCTACAAGTGAGAAGTAAAGAAGAAGCGGAGCAAATGGAAGAAGACAGAAATTAGAGATGAGGCGGTCGAGAGCGTTGGGGGAAATAAACTAGCCTGGTTGAGCACTCTAAAGGAGGAAATCGCCAAGGTGGAATGAATTCTCAAGTAGAACTATGGCACTCGAAGGAAAAATCCCCAGATATGTCAGACCTATTTGTAACAATCCCTGTAATGTAGGAAAATTATTGTTACACTTTACTCTTTTTTGTAACTAACCTCTATTTTTAGAACTATGAGGAAGTTTAATTGTTTTAAATCCTACAGTGAATCCCATATATATATCATCCCGAGGATATAGAAATCATGGAGAAAAGAGGAGCTTTCCCTCTTAGCAGGAAGACTTTGTAAAACTCTAGAGCTAGAATGAATATACAAATGCAGAAATAGATTTTTGAACTCTTTACGAAAATATTCTAATTGGTTGTGATATGAGTTTTGTCTTCTTTCATAGTATGTAATTCTTGTGATATTTTATTTTATTTACACTTTCATTTGTCTAAATTGGAGGATCAAAAGCCCAGAATTCATCACACGATGCTCTTGGCTTAGCAATTTAGGTTATGTGTATTTCTTCTTAACCAATTCAAAATTCATTTTAATATGTTTTGATGCAGTTATATGTTTCTTTTTCCTCTGATTCCATGCAAACCTCAAATATAAACTCAGAATCATCGCCTCATTTAGCCTTTTCCTCTTAATAGTTTTCATGATTTGTCGATGCATCGTTCATTCATGACTCCATAGCCCAAATGTTATCTTCATTTCTTCAACAACTTTATAAAAACCCCCCAAACAAACCAAATCTAGCCACCAATTGCCATAGAAACATCAAGTGACACGAGAGATCCCATTCTGAGTTGAGTAGGCTAGTGCCTTAGCACTAAAGCTGGTTGAAACAGTTACCTCTATAGTTTGTCTATTCAGTCGAACGAAATTTACAGAGTGCTAACATATGTCGCCTACTTTGCTTACTTCTTTTGATAGTCCTTTGTTTAGACCACATGGAATCATCCCTTATTTCACTGTGCAGTTAGGAGGGAAGACCATGTGCGTCGAATTTGAAGTGGTCGATGTGCCTCTCGACTACAACCTTCTATTAGGAAGGAGTTGGACCTATGCAATGCATGCAGTGGTTGCCACAGTTTTTCGGGTCTTGTTGTTTCCACACGAGGGTTGAATCGTGACCATTGACCAATTGTCCTTCTCCCATCTTGACCCTTCATCAGGGGCAACCATGGTCTCGATGATTGATAACCATCATCCCAACACCATTAACATAGGGGTTGGTTTGTGGCCATCATTGATGGGTACTTTCAATTACCTGCCTCCTTCCATCGATGTCAAGTTTATATCGGTTGCCCCCGACCAACCTAGGGCTGAAATATTTCAAATTTCGTTGTTTCGAAGGACTTACTTTCACGATCTGTGGACTCTTCCTTCCCCATCAGCCTATATGGAAGGGATAGGAAAGTTTTCAATGGCCATGCCCTTGTCCGTGGAAAAACTTGCGTACAACAGTGTTCATCAAGCTTTGGCTGACCCTGATCTGACTCCTGCATAGGAGTTATATCCAGTTCTCGAGCCTATTTGGGCTCAAGGTTCCCTTACCACTACATATTCTTTAGACCTGGTCTTTCCCTTAGATGAGGTTATTCTTGAGGCATTGACTAGTCTAGACAGACCCTAGGATGATCTCCATCACAGATCTTATTTCCTCCCTGAGTTAAGAAGAATAGAGGCAGGTGAATTTGTGTTGACTATGACTGGAGATTGGTCTTATCCTATTAATCCTCTGGCTACGCATGTATTTTACGTCGAGGGTAATATGGAGAGTATCGCTAAAACGATCTCCAGAACCCCTGGCATTGTGGAGAATGTTTTCTTTGGAGAGGACTGCTCCCTCGAAGAGATTCGAATATATACAGACTTATTTAAGGAATTTCGCGATGTTTTTGCCTGGTCTTACAAATAAATGCCAGGCATCGATCCAAGAATTTGCGAACATGAGATAATGACTTATCTTAAATCCAAGCCAATCCGACAGAAGATTCATCCGTTTAATCCTCGGAAAGTGGCAGCAATTAAGGCTGAAGTAGAGAAATTTCTTAAAGCCAATTTTATCTACCCCGTACAGTTGATGCAATGGATGTCAAATCTCATTCTGGTTAACTAAAAACAAGGTACGATTCATGTGTGCATGGACTTCCGTGACTTGATCAAGACCTGCCTGAAAGATAATTTTCCCACCCCATTCATCGATCATATTGTTGATGAATATCCAGGTTGTGAGGTATTTTCATTCATGGATGGTTTTTTAGGATATAACCAGATTCAGATCAAACCCAAAGACCAGCATAAAACAACTTTTATCTGTCCTTGGGGCACATTTTCTTATCGTAAGATGCCTTTTATCCTGAATAATGTTGGAGCCACTTTTCAGCGGGCCATGTATTTTCTTGCCATGACCTTAGACATATAGTCGAGGCTTATCTTGATTATATAGCATCATGCTCTCGCAAGAGATCTGATCATCCCACACACCTCCGACTAATCTTCAAATGATGTATCTATTATCGGATTCGCATGAATCCTAACAACTGCATTTTTTGTGTGACGTCGAGTCATCTCTTAGTTTTCATAGTTTCGACAGTAGGGATCATATTTGATCATATTAAGTTTGAGATGATAGCTCAGTTTCATCCCCCGTGCACAATACCCCATCTTGAAAGATTACAGGGGAAAGAGAAATTTCTTTGATGTTTTGTCATAAACTACGTCAAGATCACTAAAGGGTTTGTACGTCTATTGAAAAAGGGAGTCCCTTTCTGTTGGGATGAAGTCGCTCAATGCTCTTTTGAAGCATTGAAACACACCCTTACATCTTCCCCTCTGCTCCGACCTCCCAATTATAACAAATATTGTTTGGTGTACTTGGCCACTGTAGAGTTGACCATCAGCATGGTCTTGGTTCAAGAGGATGATGTGCTTGAGGAGCATGTTATTTATTACCTAAGATGAGGCTTATTTGGGTCAGAAGTCAACTATTCCCATGCTGAAAATATTGCATTGAAAGAAATGCATGATGTCCAGTAGTTCCATCATTATATTATGCTTCGCAAGACCATCGTCATCACCATTTTGAATCCCTTTCAATATGTGTTCACACGATGGGTCATTGGTGGAAAGATCAGTATATGGATTGTAATCCTCCAAGAATTTGACTTGGATTTTGTTTCCACGAATCCAAAAAGTCATTGGTCTTTGTTGAACTTATTTCGGAACTTTCGATCGAATCAAGTGATGTTACGCCTGAAGAATCACCTATTAAAGGAGATCTTTTTCTGATCACATCTTCGGACCCCTGGTATGGAGATATACTAGTCTATATCTAGACTTTGAAGTGCCCTACTTCTGCTTCTCATGACAAGCATCAAAGAATTCTCCATCAGGCATGAAACTATCTCATACTCGATGACACTTTGTATCGTCGAGGTGTAGATTGCATTCTTTGTTGGTGCCTTATACACGAGGAATAAGAACGCATTCTTAACGAATTCCACACTAGAGCATGTGGTGGTCATTTTTCTAGGTTGGAAACATCCCAAAAGATTCTATGAGCCGGTTACTTTTGGCCTACATTAATCAAGGATTGCATTGAGTCGGTTAAGAAGTGCCACCCATGTCAGATCTTCTCTTGGAAGATGAGGGGACATCCTACTCCTATGTTTCTCATCATCATTGTTGGTCCCTTCACTAAGTGTGGGATTGATTTTACTATGGGTCACACGGCTTCCGCTAGGGGGAATCATTATATCATCGTAGCGGTAGACTACCTCACAAAGTGGGTCGATGATATGCCAACGTTTAACAATGATGGAAAAACAACAACTCTCTTCATTTTTAACCAGATAATAGCAAGGTTCGACATATCAAAGGAGATTTTCACTGAACATGGCAGTCACTTCTAGAACAAAATGATGTATGATTTAACATCAAATCTTGGGTTGAGGCAAGAACATTCATCACCCTACTACCCACAAGCGAATGGTTAGGTGGAAGTTGTAAATAAGTCCCTCAAGAATATTCTTCAGCGAACGATCAATTCTGCCAAGTCAAATTGGCATTTGATGTTTTACTTAGCATTATGGGCCTACTGAACATCTGTAAATACTGCCACCGGTTTCTCACCTTTTCAAATCGTTTACAGGCTAGAAGAAGTCTTGCCTATTGAGTGCTAGATATCGTCTTTAAATTTGGAAGTAGAGTTACTGCTAAACACTTCACCGCTTGAGGAACTCCTATTATATCTCGAGCAACTCGATGAGCAACGTCGTGATGCAGCCTTGGCCAACGAGGCTCACAAGCAATGAGTCAAGTTTCAATATGATCGGTCTATTCGTCCTCGTATTTTCTCCGAAGGTGAACTTGTCTTGTTCTATTATCAATACAAGGATCCCATGGGGACAGGCAAGTTCAAATCCATGTGGTTCATAAATTTCATCATGAAATAGGTCTTAAAGAAGGGTGCTAATCATCTCATTGACTTTGAGGGATATGTCTTGGCAGAGCCTAGAAATGGGCTCTACCTCAAGAAGTAATACTCTTAGGTTGGTCTCCTAGATGACTTCTTGTACATATGTAAAGTTCTTATACATCTTTTTTGTCTTTTTTTTTTATGGATGTGTCATTATTTATGTCATCTTTTTCATTGTGGCAGATGTCAAGTGAATTGGAGGTGTTCTTTGGGTTCGCAGACAGTGCTAGTTGACACACTCGGAAGCTTGCTTCCGTAGCTTGGGTGATTTTCACGCCTCAAGGCCAATTGCTATCTTCCAGAGGTATCTGTCTAGGTGAGGCCACAAACAATGTCACTGAGTACAACGTAGTGATAGAGTTGTTTCGTCATGATTTGTCACATGGCATATCTCACCTTCGAGTCTACTTAGATGCTCAGTTGGTTGTGTCCCAGTTAAATGGATTTTACCGCGTTTATGATCCTACTTTACACCGACATTTCCTTAGGCTACGTCTCTTAGAATGTTACTTTGATTACATTACGTATATCCATGTTCCTAGAAGATTAAATCAAATAACACACTCTAGCTAATCAAATATTAGATTGGCATGTTGCACACAAATAAAAAGAAGCACACACATACACATGTACATACATTTGTAAAAAATGTGATCCATAAGACATAAAGATGTAAATATATATGTGTGTGTGTGTGTGTGTGTGTGTGTCAAAAAGTGTCAGAGTACATAGGTGGGCGTGAACACCTCAAAAATAATATTCGTTATACATCATGGGTCTTACGCCCTCAAAAATATTCAAAAAGTGCCATTGGCACATAATAAGTCCAACCTATCTAAGCTCAGGGCCTATTGGCCCTTCCGTAGTGAACAACGGCATTATCCAAACGTCGAAAAAGTTGGACCCAAGTTTTTTTCACCCCAACTACACGAGGATGCATAGAAGGCGGGAGATCCTCGATCTCAGCCATAGGAACTGTGCGAGTGAGCACGGTGAGGTTCCACTCCACCCATCTCAAAACTCTCTCAGCCTCTCTGGTTGGAGGTCCCCCTGTGGTTGTTGGTCCGCTTGTTGCTATTGGTGTCACCTCTGGTCAAGGACGTCGTTGAGTCCTCGCATTGAAGTATGTCGGGCGCATTGGTCCCACGTCTATACATAACAGATAATTAGATGTCAATACTTGGATGCGTATAAAAATGATATATATAAAAGAAACTAAAAATTAAATAACTTTAAAAACATGTACCTAGGTCTCCTCACTCCTCTTCGGGAGGTACAGGCATAGGAGTAGTCCTCTATCGTTGGAATTTGTTGTGCCCACCAATCAAAAAAATTGTCATTGAAGGCCTCTATGTTCCTTCCTCCCCCTGTCATGGCAATAGTGATGCCCATCTACATACCGCTGGGAAGGAGGCTAGATGCCCCTGTACTGTCTCTCTGGGACTCAGACTGGGCACCCTCTCGAAGAAAAATGAGCATAGGATGGTGCCAAACCCGAATTTCTTATTTCTACGCTCTCATCACTCTCTCAGTTGCCTCTTCATGCAAGTGAGCATGGTCGTGCTCCAGTCATAAATACGTGCATTCAGGCATTGAATTTCACAATTCATGTGCGCCCGAGAAGCCTGGGGTAGGGTCGCGGATCTAGCGATCCGCCCAATAAGCAATAGGATCACCTTCAGTGACAAGTTGGTGATCTTTTTGATGGACACTGGAGAACCTACTTTTTCAGTTCTGACCTCGCAATACATCCCGATGTAATCTCCAATGTTGAAGGGCCCAAGGGGAAAAGTGCGTAGATTGACTGGTCCCCCTCTCCTCGAGAGGTCAGTCAAGAAGTATATGTCCTCAGTCATTGGAGTCAACGACTTCCCCTCTATCAGTAATGTATCTGCATCTGGATGCCAGCAATCCACCAGGGCATTCAGTGACCTAGGTTGTTCCCTCATAAACATACAGCGGAAGAAATTCCACAGCCTACATTGTTTCAATGCGGAAATGGAAGCAGGATCCTTATCGACCAAGATATCAATATCCATGTGTTCCCTCTCCCTCCAGTAGACATACATCCTGTTCCATGACAGTTCAAAGGGGAGTTAGCTCTTACATATTTATTTTTTCCATGCTTTTAAAGGTGTACACAGGATTTTTTGGACACAGTCGCGTATGTACGTAGGCAGACTGTTTTTTTCCCGAGTACATACGCGAGTTGTCCTTGGACAACCCGCGTACACGTAGGGTTGCCCTTTTTTAGGATGGTGCCCCCCCAAAAAAACAAAATATAATGCATAAAGGAGGAATGAAAATGCAAGAGGGATGAGTTTGTACTTACGTGGTCCGAGCGGAAGTTCGTTTCATCCTCTTAAGCTCCCGAAATCAACTTCTTTAGCAAAGGGGTATTTTTTACCTTCTAGTTAATTTTCAAATTGCAATGGTGAAAATGAGTTGTCAGCTTCTATTTATAGACTTTTTTTGCCCTTTTTGCCACTTTTTTGACCCCCTCTGTCACCTTTTCTGGCTTGGAAATCATTTAATTTCATTCTTTAGTTTCTTATTGGATGTTATGATGCACTTTTCCTTTTGGTTTGGTAACATTTTGGGAGATGGGTCACTTTTAAAGGTCCTTCAGTAAAATTTGTTTTTTCCAACTTTTTGCATATAAGTTAGGATTCCACCTCCACCTTCTGCATCTCGTTGTCTTTTCCTCTTTTCCATAGGATCGATCCCAACGAAGTGTGACACGAAACCATCATTGCTACTTTAGAAGTGTCGTGATTAGGTGGTAGAGCCTACCTTCACGTGGATTCCCTAGATAGATCCTTGTTGCATTTTGGCGTCCATGCTGCCTATAAATGACTTAAGGCTCGGGATTCCTTGTTAGTCCTGTCATGATTATGAGTTTGAGCCTCATTCGTTTGATGCACCATCACTCTTGGCCTCACCCTCGGAACTCCCAAAATGAGCACGCTTTGTTGTCTTTCAAGCTCGCTTTGAAATCTGAAAGCAACATCCGACGAGACTACATTTATGATTTTCAATCTTGTCTGGATTAACTGAGAAAAGTAACCTCCTGGAGTCTTCTTTAAACCCTTTTCAGACTCTCTAAACATGAAAATATTGTTGAGCGATCTTTTTTCCTTTAACGCTCGCTAAACTCAAATTTGAAGGCACGTCTGTACGATAGTAGTTTACCCCTTTTTCGGTCTAGATGGTCAATTTTACGAACAAAGGTATACTCTAGGAACTTCGTTTCTCTAGAAGAGTATTCTCATGTATTAGTTTAACCCTTTTTCAAGCCTAATGGACTAAATTTATGAAAAAGGAACATTCTCCTTGGTTTTGGTTTATCACCTTTTTCGGGCCTTGGAGATTACTTACGAAAAAGGAACCCCCACGGAGTCCATAGTTAAGCTCTTTTCAGACTCCCTAAAATTGAAAATATCGTCGAGTGACCTTGTTCCTTCACACTCATTAAATTGGTCCAGAAGAACATCTACTGGCATGAGTTTACCCCTTTTTTCAGCCTCTGGATTATGGAGAAAAAAGGTACGCCTCGGGAGATTCGTCTCACCGAGAGAGTTCTCCTCAGTAACTTTTATACTTTTTCTAGATAAGGGGACTAAATCCATAAAAAAGGTTGTGAGTGTAAATTATAACCTTGTACAATATCTACTGCACACTGATATTCAGAAAAGAACAGAAAAGATACAATGGCAAATACAAACATTACACGTAGATTTTTCACCTGGAAACCCAAACCGGGAAAACGAACATATATTATATTCATACATTGTGTTACATTATTTAAAATACAATATACATATAGGAGCCAGTGGCATCCATAACCCTAAACCAATGACCTGGATTAGTCCAAAACCCTAATTCCTTAACCGGAAATAGAAAACCATCGGCAAAAGACCATGTGCCGAAAAATCACCTAATATCATGTGGTCCCAGAAATATGTCGTCCCGGAAATATGTCGTCCTAGAAATATGTCGGCCCGGTGGAAATATGTCGGCCCAAAAAAAAAAATTCGGGGGCGCTACCCCCGAACCCCTGCACGCCCGGCGCAGGCGCTCAGACACTCTATCTCATGCAAATAATATAACACATACCCAACAGTGAGTCCATAGTTAATCTCTTTTCAGACTCCTTAAAATTGAAAATATTGCCGAGTGATCTTGTCTTTGTCATACTCGTTAAAATGGTTTTGAATAGACGTATTTTCAGTGCTAGTTTACCCCTTTTTTGGAACTGACTAGACTATCTCCAAAAAAGGTACCCCTTGGAGTTTTCTTTTACATTTTTTCAAACTCTCTAAACGTGAAAAAAATACCAAGATTACCTTCTCTGGGCTCGTTAAAATTACATTGAAGGGGGTTTCATTCTCTCTTGTTAATCGCATTTGCATATCTTCGTGTTTTCCCTAATGTCAGCTCCATGTTGCTCTCAACTGAACCTTTGAAGCATGCCTTATATGCAATCCTTGTAGCACTTTGCCTCTAGGACCTGACACCTTGACCCCTGGAGGAATTTTCCCCGAGTGTCCTTTTCCTGCACATGTCTCCTTGTTACACATTATTTTCGTCATCCCTATGATCGTTAATGATGTAAACCTATCTGTTGCCTTCAGAGGGGTCACAGTGGCCTGAGTTCCTGAAGAGAGAAGGGAGAAGAACTTCTCCTGAGAAAAGAAATTGCATTTTCCTATGTAAAAACCTTATAAAAATGGATGTTCGCAGGTTGCTATATAGGCAGGGTGCGAGAATGACCAATTCTCGCAGGTTGCACTATAGCCAGGGTGCGAACAGTTCGCAGGTTGCTATATAGCTAGGGTGCG
>ML818013.1:87536-104840 GCA_009831015.1 Picea engelmannii
TGAAATTGATAGGCCATTGAGGAAACCTATCCAAGTATTTGTGGTAAAAAATTCATCTTGTGGGTAATTTTATTTTTGGAGTTACACTCCGTGGAAAATAGGGTTTGTGGCTAGTCCTGAAACTAGTCTAAAACAGGTGTTTCGGGTAAAAATGTCATAAATTCTTCCTAAAAGATCCACATTCAGTAAGATAAAATGTGTTGGTTATATTATATTCTATATTATTCTATGTAACATTTTCATATCTATTAAACAAATATTCCATGCAGGGCACGCTCTACAAGGTCTCTCTCTAGAATAAGCCAAAATTCAGCAAGGTATGTCATTTTTTCTATAACTCCTTTTATGAGAGGTTCCAAGTAGTCACACCTGGAGGAATTGCATAACACAAATTGAATAACATTGTGTATTATTTTCATATATTTATTCATTACAGGTACATAGTTATGATTATTTCAAGTTAGGGTTGTTGACTAATCTCAAACTAGTCATGTGAGACTAAAGAAAAGTTTGATGAAAATGCTAGTCTCTTGTTGTGAAAGTTAAGGAAGGTTTGCAAGTATGTGATCATATACACCATGTATATTATAGAGTCACAAATAATATTTGGATGATTAAATTGATGAGGGGTTTTGGTTAAGGTACATGTTGGGTACATGGTTGAGACAAGTAGTTGATGAGTTGGCACATACATGAAGTGTATATTTGATGATGTTGGTACATATTGATGAGTCATAGTTGATGAGTAGTTGACACATGATTGGTACATTCTTTGATGAAATTTTTTATGGTACAGGTTGATTACAGGTTTTTTGGTACATGTTGGTGCATGGTTGATGCACTTGTTTATGGTATAGGTTGATTACAAGTTCAGGTACAGGTTGATTACAGGTTGATTACAGGTTGAGGTATAGGTTGATGCATGGTTGATGCATGGTCCAGGTTTATTGGTACAGTTTTACAATGATATATCTCACAGTGATAGTGTGACAGTGGTTCCATCATTCTACTTCTACTTCATGGTGGTTGGACGGGGCAAGGACAGGTGGTTGCAGCCACCTTCCGGTTGTAGCCGGAGAACATAGGGGGTTGTAGCCTCCTTCTGGTTGTAGCCAGAGAATAGCGGAGTTGGAGCTTCCTTCAAGTTGTAGACTGAGAAACAAGGGGGTTGGAGCCTCCTTCCAGTTGCAGCTGAAAACAAAGGAAGTTGGTGCTTCCAATGAATGTAAATCTTCAAGACATATAAGAAAAAGCATTATGTGGTTTTCTCTCGTTTTGGTTTTCCACGTAAAACACTAGTGTATTGTTTATGTGTATGATTTTTCATTTGTTCATTGCTTATTTACTCTGTAGTTATTGGATGATAATGCTACATTGATATAACACTTGGATTATATGGATAAAAAGGATTAAATTGCTCTATTATTAATTCACCCCCCCCTCTCCGTAATCCAACAATTGGTATTAGAGCAGGTTCCTTCAGAAATCAATTTAACCACTGAAAGGTAGATCATGGAGAGAAACAACTTGTATAAAAATGGAATACCACAGTTCAATGGACAGAAGTATGCATTTTGGAGCATAAGGATGAAAACATATATACATGCACATGGATTTGAAATTTGGCAATCACTTGTAGATGGATACACAGCACCAGTGGTTCCACCAACAAATGACAAAGCAGTGAAACTCGGTCAGAATAATTATAAAGCCAAAAATGCACTTTTGAATGGTCTTAGTGAAATGGTATTCACCAAATTTGCACATTGTATATCTGCTAAAGAGATTTGGGACAAACTTCAAAATATTTATGAAGGAGATTCAAAAGTCAAAGCAACAAAGCTTCAAACTTACAGAGGTCAGTTTGAACAACTTAAGATGAAGGAAGATGAGAATATTGCAGCTTACTTTTTACGAGTTGATGAAACAGTAAATACAATCATGGGATTGGAAGAAGAAATCAAAGAATCTGTAATTGTTCAAAAAGTACTAAGATCTCTTTCTATGAGATTTGACCCTAATATATCATCACTAGAAGAAAGATCAGTTCTAAACTCAATAATCATGGATGAATTACATGGAATCTTCACAGCATGTGAAATGAGAACTGAACAGGAAAATCCAGATATAAAAGAAGCAGTCGTCAAAGCATCCAAAAATTCAAAGCAAAAGGGAAGGAAAAAAGAAGAACATAGCAGCAGCAATGACATCTCGGAAGATGATGAAGAAGTGGCCAACTTTGTCAAAAGACTGAACAAGGGAACTGACAGTAGGTATAGAGGTAAGATTCCTTTAATTTGGTTTAATTGTGATGGTATTGGTCATTTTTCTAACAAATTTCCTCATAAGAAAAAGAGAAATGATGAAGGTTACTCAGAAGGAAAACATACATATAAAGGCAAAAGAACCACAAAGAAAGTTTTCAAGAAAATCTTATGTAGAAAAGAAGAAATCTCATCATCAGATGAAGATGAAGTCAGTGATAATGAGACATAAAGAGTTCTATTCATGGCAGTAGAAGACTCTGATAAAGAAGACTCTGAAGAAGAATATGAAGAAGCCGAAAAAGAATATGAAAAAGTTGAAGAAGAAATTGAAGAGGCGGAAATTGACTACCGAGAGGAATTAATGTGTGTCATAGAAGTTATCAAAAGAAAAAAGAAGAAAAACAAGAAACAACAAGCAGAACTAGACAAGAAAGAAGACACTCAAGAACTAGAACAAATGATCACAAATTTGAAGGTTCAAATAGAAGAAGATAAAAGAATTGAAGAAGAACTCAAAGAAGAGCTAGAAGAAAAAGACAAGATCATTGGAAATTTGGAAGCGGAGATTGTCACATTAAGAAAGGATATTCAAAAGAAAAATATGTAGAACAACTCAAAAGTTTTGGATGACATTATCAACAGTCAAAAATATCATCATGACAAGTCCAGACTTGGATATAATCAGACAGAAAAAGGATCAAGCTCCAAAAAAACAGAGCAAGAAACATATCCAAAATGATATGTAGAAACAATCAAGGGGGATAAGAAGATCTACAAGGAAGATTACAGGGACACTCCTCCACCAAGAAGATTCGGATTTCAGAATCAACAACTGACATATAGGCCTTAGGAAGAAGAAGAATTTATAAGAGTACCTCCTTTCAGAAAATCTTCAACTCCCAGGTATCAAACTATATTTTTTGGTTTATGTTATGCATGTAATAATTTTGGACATAAAGTTATGAATTGCAGAGCTAACAATAGGAACACAAACAACTTTGAAAGTCATACACAAAGGGGTTATCCAAGAAGGCCTAGTGAAACACAGAGAATAAGTTACAACAGGTTTGAATCTTTGAGCACTGAAGTGGAATCTTACAAATGTAAAAATTTTGAACACATGGCCAAAGATTGCAGAATGACAGTCCCTCCTAGAGAATTGCAACATAATAACAACAGTCAGAGACAGGAAACTCAAAAAAGGAAATGGATAAGAAAGGAGGATCAGTATAGCAATGAAGAATGCACAGTCGCTCTACAAGATAAGCAAAAGAAACGCGGTTGGTATGTTGATAATGGTTGTTCAAAACACATGATAGGTGATAGAGACAGGTTTCATACATTACGAAAGGAAAGAGATGGATCAGTATCCTTCGAAAATGATGATTCAGCTAAAATCATTGGAAAAGGCACATTCAAAATTGGGAACAAGAATACCAAGGCAGAAAATGTTCTACTAGTAGAATATATGAAACATAATCTTCTAAGTGTGAGTCAAATGTGTGACCAAGGTCATAAAGTTACTTTCAATTCACAAAAGTGTGAGATAAGAAAAGAAGACTCGGGAAAATTGATTGCTACAGCTGCGAGAACTTCAAGCAACATATATGTATTAAGTGAAATTGGAAATGAAAAGTGTTTTCTAGGAAAGGAAGATGAAAGTTGGCTATGGCACAGAATAATGGATCACATACATTTTGATAACCTTGTAAATTCAGCAGAAGAGAAGCAGTCAGAGAAATGCCCTGGATCACGAAACCAACCAACACTTTATGCAAGCATTTTCAACAAGGAAAGCAAACAAAGATAGGGTTTAAAGAAAAGGTATATTCAACGACAAGACCACTAGAAATTGTGCATGTTGATCTAGTTGGACCAACTACAACAAAGGGTTTAAAAGGTGAGAAATACTTTATGTTATTAGTTGATGATTATACAAGAATGACTGCAGTTTTCTTTCTCAAAAAAAAGTCAGAAGCTTTTGAAAACTTCAAGATATAAAGGGAAATGGTTGAAAATGAAATGAATTCAAAAATCAAATGCTTGAGTTCTGATAGTGGAGGAAAGTTCACTTCAAAGGAATTTATGGACTACTGCAGCAGTCATGGAATAAAAAGGCAATTATTTGTTGCTAGGACACCTCAAAAAAATGGAGTTGTTGAAAGAAAGAAGAGGATAGTACAGGAAATGGCTCGAACAATGCTAATGGATTCCAAATTGACAGATATATTTTGGACACAAGCAATGCATACATCAGTACATGCCACCCAGATTCAGATAGGGGGCATCGTTACATCATCATGGCAATAGACTACTTCACTAAGTGGGTCGAGGCCATGCTGACATTTATTAATGATAGAGAAATGGTTGCACTTTTCGTTTTACAAAGGAGATTGCCACAGACCACAGTAGTCTTCCAGAATAAGAATAACATGATGACCAAGTTAACATCAAAAATTGGGTTTAAGCAAGAACATTTTTCACCTTGCTATTCACAGGCGAATGGTTAAGTGGAGGTTGTAAATAAGTCTCTCGAGACTATTCTCCAACGGACGATAAATTCAGCCAAGTCGAATTGGCATTTGATATTGTACTCAACACTTTGGGCATATCGAACCTCGATCAAGACTACTACCAGATTTTCTCTTTTCCACGGGTTGGCGGCAGTCTTTCCCATAGAATGTCAAATTCCCTCTCTTAAGTTGGCACTGGAATTACTGCCCGACACAACTCCACTTGAAGAGCATATCCTATATCTTGAGCAGTGTTGAAGTACAGCCTTAGCCAACGAGGCTCACAAACAGTGTGTCAAGTGTTAGTATGATCGGTTCGTCCACCCTAGAGTTTTCTTCGAAGGTGATATTGTATTGGTCTATGACCAAGATAAATATCCCTTGGGGTGAGTCAAAATCAAACCCATGTGATTCTAACCATTCATTGTTAAGAAAGTCTTAGAAAAAGGTGCTTATCAACCAATTTATTTCGAAGGTAATGCTTTGTTTGAGCCTAGAAATGGGCTCTACCTTAAGAAGTATTACACTTAGGTCAGTCACCTAAGTGTGACTTATTGTATATAATGTATAGTTTTATTTATACATTTTTGTGTATTTGTTTCCTATGGACATGTAGTTTATTGTGTTTATTCACTGTGGCAGATGTAAAGTTAATCTTAGGTTTATGTTGGGTTCATGAAAGGTGCTAGCCGACATAGTTGGAGGCTTGCTTCCGCAGCTTGGGTGATCTTCATGCCCACTGATCAATTGGTATCTTATGGAGGTATTTTTCTAGGTGAAGAAACCAATAATGTTGTTGAGTACAGTGACGTAATAGAATTACTACGTGATGCATTGTCACATGGAATTTCTCACCTTCAGGTTTATCTTGATGCTCAACTAGTTGTGTCTCAATTAAATGGATTGTACCACATCTACAATCCCACCCTTCATCGACGATTCCTTAGGGTACATCTCTTAGAACGCTATTTTGATTATATTACTTATATTCATGGTCCTATGAGATTTAATCAACTAACTAATGCATTGGCTAATCATGTATTAGATTGACATATTGCACACACATAAAATTAAAATCACACACATACACACATATGTAAATGCATTTGTACCAAATGTTTACTCCATAATGAAGAAAGATGTATATATATAATAATATGTCCAAAAATAATGTCATAAGTAAAAAATGTGGTCCATAAAGCCTCAAATAGAGCCGATATAAATCGTCAAGCTCAAGCCCTCAATACATAAGAGAGTACAAAAAGAGTGCCCTTGGCACATATAAAGTACAGTGCTAACTATGGTCTAGGCCTATTGGCCCTAATGTAATGTACTACAGCATTCCTAATATGTAGGAATCACAAAACCCAAGTCTTGGGTACTCATACCACATGTGGTTGCATGGCCGAGGGTATGTACTCAATCTTTGCCATCAGCACTGGACGAGTGAGAGTTTTCAAGTTCCTCTCCACTCGTCTCAATACTTTCTTGACATCTCCAGTCGGTGGCCCTGTCATTGTTGTTGTTATTGGTCTGACATCCTCTCGAGGATGACGCCTGGTCCTGGCGAAGTAGTTGGTCGTACTGCTCCCACGTCTGTATATAAAATGTTACTAAGTTAGTACTTTGATGTTACCATAAAAAGAATAATATTTAAAAACTAAAAATGAAATAACTTTAAAATATAAATAATGATGTGTTCCTATCTCTCCACACTCCTCTCTAGGGGGCACATGCACATTAGGATCCCTCAGAAAACTGATCCCTGCATAGGGGTAGTCTTCGATTGCAGGAATTTGACGAGCTCACCAGTCAAAAAAAATTTCATCGAATGCCTCCTGCACTCTCCCTACTCCCTGTCGAGGCATCAATGTCACCCATCTACATAGTGCAGGAAAGGAGGCAATAAGTCCTCATACTATCTCTCGTGGGATAAGGTCGGGCACTCTCTCGAAGATGAATATGCACAATACAATCCCAAACCCAAAGTTCTTATTTGTTCTTCTCCTGCAGTGGTTCAGTTGTTTCTTCATACAAGTTAGGATTGTGGTGCTCTAGTCAAATATAGTGGCATGTAAGCACTAAGTTGCACAATGCATCTATGCACGTGAGGCATGGTGAAGTGCTACGGATCCTATGATCTTCTCAATCATATACAACACTATCTAGAGGTTGACGCTTGATATCTTATGAATTGGCACTTGAGAGCCTACCTTCTAAGTGCCAGCCTCGCAATACATGTCAATATAGTCATCTATGTTGTGCAATCATGAAGGAAAATTCCTCAAGTTAACCGGTTCCCCCATCCTGGAGAGTCCGGTCAAAAAGTATATATCCTTGGTAGTAGGATTCAATGATTGGCCCTCTAGCATGAAGGCATCTACCTCCGAGTGTCAGTACTCTATCAAATGATTCAATAGCCTGGGTTGTGCCCTCATGAATGGGCATTGAAAAAAATTCAACATTCCACACTGCTTTAGCATGGCAATGGCCCCTATATCCTCTTCAACCAATATATCTAACTCCTCATGTTCTCTTTCTCGCCAATGAACATACATCTTGTTGCATGGAAAAGTTTGAGGTTAGTGCCTTTTTTTCAAATTTATGACAAATTTATGAATACTTTAAGAGATCTGCGCAAGTTTTTTTTATGAAAGTCACGTATATACGTGTGCTAAGTTTTTCTCCGCACGCGTATATTGGATAGCCCACGTACATGCAGACTCGACTTAGTTTTTAGGGCACGCACCCTCTAAACAAAAATGAAAGTAAAAACTGATGAATGGAAATGATGGAGGACGTCATGTGTACTTACTTGGTTCAAATTTGAAGTCTTTTCGTCCATCGTAGCTCCTTGAATTTGTGTTTTAAGGAAGAGGGATTTTTCACTTTTTGGCTATTTTCCAATTTGCAATGGTTAAAATGAGTTTTCTACCCATATTTTTAGACTTTTTTGGCTCTTTTTTCCCTAGTTTGGTCATCTTTTTCCCATTTCTTGGCTTGGTGGGTGCTTGGGTTTCTTTTTGGGAGATCTTTAGGTTGTTCTTATGAACTTTTTCTTTTGGTTTGGTGTTTCTATGAGATGGGTTACACTCACATCATTATGTGATGACGTTGTATTTTTCAACACTTGTATGTAGGTTAGGTTCTCATCACCTCGCATCTTGCATTTTGTTGACTTTTTCCGCTTTTCCATAGGATCGATCCCATCGAATTGCAACACAAAAATTTCTATGCTACTTTAGAAGTGTCGTAGTTAGGTGGTAGAGCCTTCCTCTACATGGATTCCCTAGGTAGATCCTTTGTTGTATTTTGGCATCCAGGCTGTGAGTTTTCCATAGGCTTGGGAATCCTTTTAGTCCCACCATGACTATGTGTTGAAGCCTCATTCTTCTTCATATTTTTCTAGCCTATTCCCGAGGGACACCCTAAGAGCATGGTTTGTTGTCTTTCAATCTCACTTAAACTTCGAAAGTGGCATCTAACAAGAAATTATTTATCCTTTTCTATCTCGATCAGATTAATTAAGAAAAGGAGCCCCCCTGGAGTCTTCTTTAAGCCCTTTCCAGACTCTCTAAAATTGAAAATATTGTTGAGCGATATTGTTTCCCTTCATGCTCGTCAAACCAAAATTTGAAGGCACGTCTCTCCGGCAATAGTTTAACCCTTTTTCGGTCCGGATGGCTATTTTTACGAAAAAGGTACGTCCTTGGAGCTACGGTTCACTAGGAGAATATTCCTAGGTGTAATTTTAACCCTTTTTCGGGCCTAAGGGACTAAATTTGTGAAAAATGGCCATTCTCCCTGGTTTTCGTTTATCTCTTTTTCAGGCCTTGGAGATTATCTACGAAAAAGGAAACCCCTTAGAGTCCATAGTTAAGCTCTTTTCATACTCCTTAAATATGAAAATTTTGTTGAGTGACCTTCTTCCTTTCACACTCGTTATTTGGCTCAGAAGGAATATATATTTGGCATAAGTTTAACCCTTTTTCCAGCCAATAGATTACCCAGGAAAAAGGTACGCCTTGGGAGACATGTCTTGTTTGGAGAGTTCTCCTAGTTTATGTTTTATACTTTTTTGGGCTCAGGAGACTAAATTACGAAAAAGGTGGTGAGTCCATAGTTAATCTCTTTTCAGACTCCTTAAAATTGAAAACATAGTCGAGTGGTCTTGTCTCTATCACACTCGTTAAAATGGTTTTGAAGAGGCTTCCTTTCGGTATAAGTTTAACCCCTTTCTGGACCAACTGGACTAATTACGAAAAAGGCATACTCTGGCCCTAGTGACCAAAAGAATTCTCCTTGGTATGATTTTATTATTTTTCGGACCCTGGATACTAACTTTACGAAAAATATCACTTTGAAGTCTTCTTTTAGAATTTTTCAGACTCTCTAAATGTGAAAAATTGTCGATCTTACCTTCTTTGGGCTCGTAAAACTTCACATGGAAGGAGTATTGTTGTGTCATGTTGCTATCACATCGCATGTCTCATCATTGTGTATTTGGCCTAATGTCGGCTTCATGTTGCTATTGTTGAACCTTTAGAGCGTTCCTTAGGTGCAATCCTAGTAGCGCTTTTTGCCCTTGTGATCTGACACCTTGACCCATGCAGGAATTTTCCCGATTGTCATGATCCTGCACATGTTCCTTTGCACTGAGCATCAATATGTTCCATGTGCTTGGAACTAGTTTTCTTTCCCGTGACACTCATTCCTCCTTTGTAATGTATCATTATTTTATTCTTTTTCAATCTCGTTAACAATTTGAAAAAGACAAAAAACTAAAATATTCCAAAAAGAGGGGATGGGATATACATTCTCTTTTATTGGCAACAAGATAAGTTGCCCTTGGACAAAGCACATCCTTTCATTTGTTCTGCAAGCATTGGGATCTAGTATGACCTTAGTAATTTCTTCTCGTTACATAAATTTGTGTCATCCTCCATTTGGTTACTCTTCCAAACATATGGAAAGTTTTTTATGCCTCATGTGTCACAGAGTTATGTCAAAAATATGTTGCCTGAGTCTCATCATTTTGTCATGATTTTGTCCAGGGGAAGTGTTTCCAACCTGATTCATTCATTCTGTAGTTGGTCTCTTGACTTTCATGAGTCGTCCATCCCGAGAATCCAATCAAGTTCTGATTCAGAATCAATGAAGTTATATGCCTGATGATGGAGGTTTTCTAGTCTTTCAACGACGCCATGTTGAAGACCTCATAGTAGTGATTTTTATGCTCATATTGTACTCCTACCTGATTTTTGAATATTTTGAATTTGTTGCTTGAGCTATGAAGTTATCATCTCCATCCATAGGCATTGATGCCTCCTGAATATTTCTATGACATTGTATATCTTTTGATGATTTTGAGATGTAGATTTTTTGTGTATTGCTTGTGGCTACACTTTATATTGGCATACACATTAGTCATGTAGCCATGATTATTGTATATGTGACATGGATCTACAGTGTACTTGATTGGCATCCATGCTTAATTTATCCCAAGCATGAGTATGTCTGCCTGGGAGATATTATCATTATCTTGCAGATGACATGCTCATGAATACTTGTCTTGGTCTCACTCGACTTCATACCTTTCCACTGTATAAAGATGTTATAATGTGTTTCAGCCATCAGTTTATTTGCTGACCTCACACATTAGGGGGCATCTGTTATAGTCCAAAAATTCCACATCTATGCATCCAAGACATTGGCCAATCCATTTTAATCCTTTTCCAAGCATACTATTGAGGTTTCCTTCTAAAAAACATTTTTTTGGATAATGTACATGTTATGTTGCACTATTAGCCTCCGTACATATGTGTGTTGCATGCAAGTTTTATTGCGTACATACACTTGTTGCATGCTAGTTAGCTCGCGTTTACCTCCAAAAAATGCAAAAAATATAAAATTGCATGTATTTCAACGAAGTTTGAGGGATATGGAGGGTTTTCTAACCATTATACCCCTTGTAGTCTGTCCCCAAACTAAATAACCATCTTTTTCTCATATAAAAATAGGTTTAGGGGATTCATTTAGACATATGAACAAGAGCATAATAAAACTATGCCAATATCCTTTCCCTCTCATTGCCCAAGTTTTCCATCTTACTCTGAGTTTTATCCTCAGCTTTCCCTTCCATCCATTCTTCCTATGCAACCGTTCCTTCTTCCCTTGATGGCATCTTGGTTGTGAGAATTATATGTGGGATTTTTGCACTTGGAGCCATGATATAGGAGCCCGAACTTGGTTTGTAGAGTGGTGCCTGCAAGAAAAGGTTGTAACCTTTCATCTTCTATATGAATCAAAGAGATTATCTTTGTCCCAAAACTTTATGTGTACATGTTCTTGTTTATTTGATCATTTACATCTATATTTAGTATTTTAAGTGATTACTAGAGATTGTATATGTTGTTGTGTTGTATTCTTAATCTATTGCAGATTAGCTTTGGGAGGAGATCTGTGATCTAAGAGGCAACAGCAAGTGGAAGAGGTTTACATCAACCGTAAGGATTCAAGGTGTTCTTAACCTTCTCTTCCCTCTCTCTTATCACTTAGTCTAGATTGTTTTGGGGTAGATTAGATATAAGTCAGTATTTTAACGGAGTTATCACTCTGCCTATTCATTAGACCCAATTTAGGGGGGATTTTCCCATAGCATAACTATATCAAAAAAATATAATATTCAGTCAATAAAATTGATCCATGTGGATATTGGTAGCCACCCACCTATTCCAATTAGATCCTCTTGACAGCTCTTCTTGACAGTTTTTAGTTCAACACATTCTTTTGTAATTCTTTGTAATTGTAGGTTCTACACTTCCAGGGTTGTATGAATCCCTGAACAGCTTCTAGGTGGAGATTGGTGCCTTCCCACATAATCCAACTGGCTTATTTTGGAAGTTTTCATGTCACTACATCTTTCTATATTTCCAGGGCCATTTTGGGTCCCTAAATAGTGTTTTTTTGGCTTGCCACAGTAAAAATGTCAACAAAGTCAGAGTTTATTGGCTTAATGTGTAGTTCTCTAAAATAACTTTCCAATGGGCTATCATGCTCCTAAAACGAAGGTCGTATGAAAAATTTACGACCATGGAAAGTTGAGGTACCAACTTACCCATAGGGGCCCACATAACTTTTGGTGTTTCATCTCCTATGGTTAGGTTTTTGGATGTCTAGGGTTTTGGAATTCACGAGTAATGTTAAAAGGCCTCTAGAGCCTCATTGTAATCATTCTGATTAGACGGAAGCGTGTAGCAGCCACATCTCTTCTCAGATATAGTTACCACCATTCAAGCAAATTGCTTTTAGTTCT
This sequence comes from Picea engelmannii, assembly GCA_009831015.1. Taxonomy (NCBI): domain Eukaryota; kingdom Viridiplantae; phylum Streptophyta; class Pinopsida; order Pinales; family Pinaceae; genus Picea; species Picea engelmannii. Next base: position 99,632 of record ML818013.1, read on the forward strand.
GCAGTTTTACAGTTTCAGCCTATTTTGTTTATTCAATAGAATTTATTGCTCATTGGATATGTGTTGTTGTTATTCGTATATTTTTGTTATTGTACTCAGTCTGTTATTCATTTTATTCCACTCATAAATCTGTATCAGTGGTATCATAGCAGTCTGCCCTTCATTTATTTTTCTTCATGCATGTCCCCGACAAGATATGGTTACAAGAAGTTGGGACTTGAACCAGTCGATCCTTTGCAAAATCGGTCGCGTCGAGCCCGATAGAAACCCATGGGGGACAAGAAGAAATGTGATGGATCAAGAGATCCTTTTAAAATGTTTCTCGAGGAAACCTTTGCGCGATAAAGGAACGAAATGATGGACAACTTTGCACAGATCCTTCGATGGCTGCCCACAGGAGACGGATTTTCATCAAGCGGACATGCAACCCCCTTCAAGGTATAAGTAATTTTTTATATTCCATTATTTGAAGGAATGATAGATGAGGATGTTGTATATAAATGGTTGAATCTACTCGAAGGGTACTTTTTGTTCCACAATTTTTTTTGTTATCGCACAATTTGTACTTGTCCCAAAGGGAAAGGCTAAGGGAGGCAAATTGGCATAACATGAGGTTATCCTATCACTGTCACCTCAACAGGATACGTCTTTATATTTAGGTTTTATGGTCCAAAGGAGACGCCCCCGATGACCTAGGGGTTTGAGAATGAAAAGGTTAAAGTATCTATGAAAATATCCCCTCTCACAAGTCACACTGATCAGAAAGTCTCAGGGTTTTAACCAATGAAGTAGTGAAGTATTAAGACGTACCTTTCCAGAACAGATCAATATGGAAAGATATATTTTTCAAGTACAAATTGTTGTTAGTACTTCCTAAAACCATGGACTTTATCAATAAAAGAAAAGTGTTGATATATTATGAAGCAAACAGAATTTTGTAGCAGCAATGTTTATAAGACAATAGCTTCACAATAAATGCCTTAAAATGGCTTCAAAATGACCAAGAATAATTACTCATCAATACCAAAGTACTAGCATTTTTCAAAAGAAAATAAGGTGGTGTATTTATCAACTTTCTCAATTTCTTTTTAGGTGTTTTTAGTCCTACAATAGATGGTTGTAGATTACTTTAGTAACAGCAACAAAAAGGTTAGTAGATTAGACTATTCTAAGGTTAGGAGTAGTTAGTAGAGAGCTTAAGGTAAAGGTTTTGACAATGGTTTTTTGTCAATCACTCAATTGTAAGGCTTAGATAAGTTATTTTAGGGAAAAATGGAGTCTTTTAGGCAGCAGAAAATCTTGAAGAAATAAATGATAATAGGAGAACTAGAGACAAGAGGGGTCAATAATTGAAGTGTTGGTAGCCCAAGGCTTCAATCACCAAACCCTAGGGGGTGAAATGGCTACTAGGAAGTAGGTAACCCTAGGCCCTAGTAGTTTTCCTCCTTATTTAGCTCAAGGATGAAATAGATGATGGCTTAGATGAAGCAAAATGTGATAGGATGTTGCAATGGCAAGGCCCTTAGTAAAAGTTTCAAAAAAATCGGCTTTCTAGCATAATCTAGTAGGTGAAAGTTATTAAGGCAAGGACAATAACATGTTCTTTATCCTCTTAGAGTTTTAAGCTATCAATTTCATAATATTAGTATAAATGCAAGATAAATATAACTATAACCATTCAATGAATAAGAATTGCAGAAATTTTACTTACATTCACCAAGAATCATCTAGCAAATAGCCTAGTTGAACACTTCCACCAAGAAAAATGCCAAAATAGTCCAAAATAAGCCTCCTTTAAGAAGTGTGCACCAAATTTCAGCCAAGTAACCCTAATTAGGGTGAAAATTTCAGACCTCACACTTGTGTGAGTGAAATATTGATCCCATAATACAAGGGAAAATCCCTTATTTATGTAGTTACAATGACCAGAATTAGGTCAAAAAGGTCGTCATGGCCAGTTACATGTAATATCTAGTTTTTACATTAAATGACAAATTAAAACCCTAAATCAAGTAGAAATGGTGGTGTCATGCCCTTTTAGGGTGATGTTAGGCCTCTCTGGTGAAACGTTGTCCTCCATGAGCAAAACGTTAGGCCACCCAAGCCCCCCTGGATCAAGCCACACGTGCCACTTGGCACACAACTGCCTCTAAAGTGTCCATCAAACATTGGGTGACATCAAGGGTCACAGAGGTGACATCATGGGCCTTCCAAGTCCTACATCATAGTGGGAGGGAAATACCCCCTGGATCAAGGCCTGTCAGGTTGTCTCTAGTGGAACGTCCACGTCTCTCTCTGGTGCAAACCTTTGTCCTGTCTCTACCCCTAGTTGGGGTCTTGGCATCCATCTGGTGGGATTTTATCCCTATGGAGGTCCAAACTAATCATCACCTCATGTGTACCTGTCTGTTGGGTGTGGCCCTGCAACAACAAAAGGTACGCCCTCCATGGGATCATAAGTCACATGAATCATAGAAATGTCAATCACATCTAATAATCAAGTTATTTAAACATTTTCATAAAACCCCCTTTTCCCAGACAAGTGCTCAAAGACGTTATGTTATTATACAAGGAAGGTTTGGAGAGGATGTCAGGAGGTCCTCTTGGGATGATTCTCATTGGATGTGGGATGTTTCCAGGTGAAGAAAAATCCATGCCATGTAAGTGGATGAGGTGGTAAGGGATGTCTGAGCAATGGGTTCAGTGATGACAGGGGAATGTATGGCTTACATGTGGGTTCCTCTGAAGAGGATGAGTTTCACCTTGTCATGGATGCAAATGTTTCCAAGCCCAATCAACGTCTTTTATCCTTTTATCTTATAGAAATTTATTTCAAGATACTAGTTAGGGGCACTTCCTTGGCATGGTGACCAGTGGTGACAATGTTACCCACAAGCATTTCACGGAGATGAGAAGGTTGGCTTGTGATGAGACCCATTTTCTCTTGGCTATGCCACAAAGAGCCACTACCCTAGCATGGTGACCAACTGAATGGTAGTGTCATACTTCTACATGCCCATGGACCTAATAGGTTGGCTCGTGATGAGACCCCCTATCCTCCAACCAGGTCTTGAATTTATTATTGTATGGGTCCCTTTGTTTCTTATTGAGAAGCCTTTTATTGCTTTCTCGAGGATCCCTTTGCGAAGCATCTCAAGGTTTTGTTCTTTGTCTTTTATCTTTTTCCAACTACTTTTACCCTCTTGGCCTTTAGCCTCTTCTTCCCACAAGGTAAGGTACAACCCTTTTCTAGCTTGGAAAACCCAATGCCGAACCAGTGTAGGGGATGGATGAGAGGGAAAAAGATGAAAAGTGATAAGTATGGTGGGAATGGACAATGACCTTTAATGAACCCACCTGGTGGAACTCAAACCCTATGGGAACCAACTTACTAGGGCATCTTGTCATTCCCCAGAGGTGTGGACAAGTGGAAAGGCATAAGGTCTAATCACATGTTAGAAGTAAAAGGAATTAAATGCACATATTCAAATGTTTTGAGAATCATAGTGACACATACCATGATACCCAGACTCATTACCTCATGGAGAAAGACCCATTGTTGTTGAAGGACCGGGCTGATGGGATGGATGTTGTTGCTGACAAGGTGGAGGCACTGAAGAAGAAAGATGGGCCCTCGAGACATAATATCCTTAGTTATCCCTAGGCTAGGGGATAACATTTCCGACAGGAAAAATATTACTTTTTCACTCCTCAAGGTCATCCTCCATGTTAAGGACTGGTGGGATACTTACTCTTAAGAAAGGTCCATAGAGGAATATGAAATATTTGTGATCTGCCCCACATGGGATTCCTTCAGGGATGTCATTAAAGAACATTACTACACAGTTGGAATCTATGAGGACCAGTACATAAGATGGACCATGCTGCATCAGGAAAGGGACTAGAAAGTACCATATTTCACCAATATTTTCCATACCATGCACACCAAATTGGGTATCAAATACTCTAATTTACATCTGGTGCTCAAATATCATGGCTATCTACATAGGTACATTCAAATAGAAATGGATTTTTTGTACATTGCATCATTAGGTGCGGCTTATAGATATGTTGTCAAGATCGAGCATAAATTTAAGCAGAAGAGGCGAGATTTGGATCTGCAAACTCCTCACATCCGAAGCAGGGAAAAGGCGGACCCAACCCATAAATCAAGGGATAGAGAAAACATTGTCACTCTCAGGAAAACCAGTCCAATCCGCAACATAAGTAGGGTAATGAGAAGTCGAATAAGGACACGGGAAAGTGGTGTGAATACCATAAAATCCCTTGGCACAACACCGAAGAATGTTGCTCCAAGAAGTCACTGGTGGTCGAGTTGAAAGCTTCTGAGTCGGGGGATGATTCTAAATATGAATCAAATCTAGAAGGAGGGAAGTATATTATTGATGTCGAACCCAGTTTCATTGTTGCTACCACCAAAGTCCCGCCAAGCGAACAAGAAAAACTAGAGGAAGGGGAACGCCTCTTTCACTCATAGATGTGGGTAAAGGGGGATTCGCTTCAATTCATTAGCTATAGTGGCAGACAGAAGAACCTGATCTCAGCAAAGGTCGTCAAGCGGTTGGACCTGTCAATGACACCGCACCCGCAACCCTACACCATTGGCTAGCTTCGCCAAGGACGAGATATTTGCGTCAGCCAATAGTGTCGTTTTCCCTCTGGCATCAAGCTCTTCAAAGACAAGGTATTGTGTGACATTTCTCGCCTTGAATTTTGTGATGTTATTTTAGGACAGTCATATTTGTGGAAACGACATGTTTTGTATGAGTCTAGACACCATAGTGTTATTATTACCTTGGGTAGACAATTGTATAGGATACCATAGGTAGTGTTGCCTATCGTTATTTCTTTAATCTCTACTAAGTAATGCAGTAAGGCCATTTCATAGACCGGGAAGTTCGTCTTCTTTGTTATCTTTGTGATCCTTCATGAAGATGTTGGAAATATTTATTTCCTTGCAAGTTGACTTTACAGAAATGAAGTGAGCATATTTTCTCAATTTGTCCACCACTACCATGATGGCATCATTCTCCTTAGCCGATCTTGGTAATCTGGTGATGAAATCCATGGAAATGACTTCCCATTTCCATTCTGGAATTGGTAGAGGCTATAACAACCCTACTGGGTGTCGGTGTTATGCCTTAACTTGTTGGCATTCTAGGCACTTAGCTAGATAGTCGTCTATGTC
>ML818014.1:7422-26206 GCA_009831015.1 Picea engelmannii
TGCATGTGAAAAAGAGTTTTTAGATTTGGGGTGGTAGATTAAAAGTGATTTCTTAAGGGTCATGATCTGCATGCAAGTTTATCCCTAGCTTGTTAGTCTGTAGGGTATTATTTCCCAACAACAGAATTGGCGACTCCACTGGGAAGATTAGTCTTAGGGTTCCGGATTTAGTTGAAGGTTTTTAGGTAGTTCAAAGAATTGGAGTTTATGTTTCTTTTTTTGTTTGTTTTCTGTTAGGTCAAAGCTAGCAGGGCACCTGGTTCATAATACCGGTTTTTCCTTGACTGTTTCTTGACATTTATTATCGAGACACACAGAGGTACACGCGGCCTATAGAAGGCCTGCACGCGTGTAACCTGCGCCCTAACCTTTTGTAGCCTGCGTTTGAATGCTTGCTGTAGAGGTTTTAGTAGCGTGTAGGACTCAGAAAGCTTGAGAGGCAGTCTCCTCTTCCCTGTCAGAATTTTACCTTCTCAGGGGGCTTTCTAGATCCTGTCTGGGTCTTGCTGGTTCACTGTCTTGTTTTCAATCTGCTTTATTGTGTTTGATTTTGCATTTATTTTCCTTTTCTGTTAAAGAAGAAGCATCCAAGCCTTCAAGAGACCCTGGTTGTCCATACCAGAGGCCTCTTCCAGGTCTGGGCTGCCTATGTTTTGATTTGTCTTAGCTTTTATACAGACCCGCGACCTGTTCGAGTTTAGCCCGCGGGTACCCGTGCACTGTTATAGCTCAGCACGCGTTTGCACGCGTGCTGTCACAGTGATAGTCGCGGGCTTGATTGGTTGCTTTTTAGCTTTGGTGGGGCAGTCATCCCCTCCTGTGGTGAGAAGTGTTCCTCTCAGGGGTTTGAGTCTGGGGCTACACAGTCAACAGGTTAGGACCTCTAATCCTTAGCCTGTGTTTTTCTTAGTTGATGTTTTGATAGAAAAGACAAAAGAAAAAATATTGTTTTATGGTTTTTAGACAAGTGTTAGAGTCAGTGCTTTCTTGATTGCCTTTGTGCATCTTTTCTCTGGTTCTTTGCGATCTGCGCTTTAAGCCAGAATTTTGTTTTGTTTTCTTGGTTTTTGTGCTTGTCGACATTTTCCCTTTATTGCTTCATTTTGCAATTAAATAGAAAAAAAAAAAAAAATCTCTTTTTTCATTTTCTTCTTTGTTTGAAGGTTGTGTGGTTGCATCAGTAGCTAGGAAGAAATCTTTTTTCATAATTTTTGCATGAAATCTTAGAAAAGTCGAAAAGAAAAAGAAATCTTTCTTAGTGAAAAGTTGCTGGTTTTTGCATTTTTTGTAAAAGTTTTTGTTTCCAAGCATTTCTTGTTCATTTTGCTTTGAGTCCTTCTACACCATCAGTTTCACCTTCGTACCTTGTGACGTAAAAAAGCCCATTAAAAGCAACGCTAATTAAAATCAATTAGACTTTTTGTTTGTAGGGTTCATAAACTAGCTCAGGACTAGGGCCTTGGAATAGGTTGGAGAGTAAATTCTCCAAGGCCTCTCAAACCAAACATTGGAGTCTGTCAATAGGGAGTGTAGAAGTCCAGTTGCGTGAAAGTTATCCGGGACCCCCCTCTAACACAGGGGCTAAACACGAGGTCGCGTCAGGAAAGGTAGCGGAGATAACCCCTCCAAAGCTGGACAGAGCGTAGTGGAGAACACATATCGAGGATTTGTTAAGGGATTCCATCATTTGCATTTTCCACGGGGCTTCGTGGGTCTCGAATCCATTCGAGGTCCTCAGTTATCTTCCAGACCATTTTCTCTCGATACCCTTGACAGGTTTCAGGCTTGATACCCTGCTCATTGTGGTCTACCCGACTATCGACTGTACCCGCCTGGTGACTGTTCGCGTGCTGGCAAACTAGTTGCCAATATTTTCTAGGGACATACACAGGTGACTGCGAGGGTATACCACAGTACCTAGGACAGACATCGGGCCACGCTTTGCAGAGTATACCTGGAGGGTGCTTTCGTATTCAAGTTGCACTTGCACCAGTAAATTGCTCTAGTGTTGGTTGTTGTAACTGCTCTTCCAACTAGTTTAGTGTTTGCTTGATTTATCTTGTAGGGGCTTTCTTTTAGTGTGTGTTACTATTTGCACGTGTAGAATACCTTAGCGTGTCGTGGATCTTCTCACACAGTGGAGGATTCAGAGCTCCGCCGGTCACGAAGGCTTCTGGGCCTGCCGCCGGTGATACTGGAGCCACCCCCGCCACCATTGAGGCGGAAGCTAGACCAACGAGGGTCTTTCGAAGCAACCGGGTTTCAAACCATTGAGCCTGAACAACTCCCGGAGGAGTCAACTGCCAATCTTGGCGTAGTTGAAACCCCATCCACTGATACTTGGCTGGACATTATTGTGCCAATTCAATTTTATGAACGCCTGTCAGTGCCTCACCCAGTTATGGAACAAAACTCCATTACTTCCTCTGGGAATTATTCCATTCCCATCACAGTTGTCACCACAGGAGAAGCATCTCCTAACTTGTCATCGTTGGTCCGAGCCACTACGGTCTCGACCGCAACTACGTCGCACAGTGGACCGTCCCCATATATCGCGGCGGTCACGCCTCCCTTCACATCTAGTGTGACAGGCCCTCTGTTTTCATACGGTATGCCTAGTTCGGGCACAAGTCATGTACTCACTTACTCCACTTTACAAACTTTGGGTCTGGGGGCAGGGATCTCTAACGCTCCTCTGCAAGGTCAACTTGGGGGCATTCATGTCCCTTTCAACGCTTTTCCTTACGCTGGAGGTCATATCTCTCCTTCGTCCCCTTCGCTTGGTGGTCTACATCAGCAGTCCGCCGGGCCGCCTGCACACACAAGTTCATTTGGAGCCAGGAGTCAAGGAACACCTGCGCAAACTCTGTCGGTAGGTTCGTCACCGTTTGTTTGGAACGAGACATTTGGTAATAACACTTTCACGTCCACTGCTTTCCCATCTGGGGGCACACCCATTTTTGGACAGTCTACTCTGGTGCAGGGTGTTATTCCTGTGCCGGGGGCACATATACCAGGACCTTGGAACTCAGGACAAGGATCCGTTCCTTCCTCTGGAATGTCGTTCTGGGGTAATTCTTTCCACAGTCATTGGAACCCCGGACAAACTTCTATGCCTCTCCCATCGGGACTGGCATGGGGTAATCCTTCCCAAAGTCCATCAAACACAATGAATGCCCAACATCCTATGTCCTTTATGGGGAATCAGCCAATGATGTCTCCACAGATGCAAAACCCTTATGCTGATCAGGGCCATGGTTTCTACCAGAACCCGGGCCAGCAGCCAAACTTTTCCTGGCAACCTGGTGCCATTCAAACTCCAGGACCCTTTTTCCCAGGCTATCAACAACAACCTAAACTACCATTATTGGCGACGTTACACTTTCCAGATTTGACATGGTTGTTAAATGACCATATCTTTCATGATCCGTGTTGGCCTCCTATGCCGACGAAGTTGCCTTCAGACATCCCAAAGTTAGAGGCCAAGCCTAACGAATATTCGGGTGATCACGTGACTACTTTCCATCTTTGGTGTTCATCTAACTCATCGAAAGATGACTCCATCCAGTTGTGATTGTTTCAACGCACTCTTATCGGGAGTGCCGCGAAATGGTACATAGAGCTTGATCGTTCATGATATTCGGCTTTTAGCGAACTGGCTATGGCCTTCCTTAACCATTTCCAGTTACCTGTGAGATATGACGCGAGCACCGAACTGCTCGCCAATTTCGAACAGATGATAGCAGACCATATCTCTGATCATATCCGAGAGTGGCGACGCCGAAAGAGTCTCCTCAAAGTACCAGTTCCACTAGCATTCCTGCTTGAGTAGTTCCTTAAGTCTTTAGTACCGCAATTATCCAAAGATGTCGCAACTTCTGGGGTTTTCTCTGAAGAAGATGCCATCATGAGGGCTCAACAGTTTGAGCTTATCTATTCTCAGTCTGGTCTATTGTATAACATCCTGCCGGATGCACCATGATCGATACTAGATAAAACTAGACAGAGAGCCGGACCACATGCCGATGGTATTGTTGGTTCAACGCAAACCAAGCCTGCTGAGCAATTGACAAAACAATTGCAACAGTTATCTATACAACACTTAGCGGCCAGCCAGACTACTATTTTGGCTGCTCCTCCTACTCAAATGTTGAAAGTACACTCCGTATAGACGACTAACCCAAAGGCCACCCAGCAGCCTGAAGGGAAGAAAAAACAACGCAAGAAGAGTAAGGGGGATAAGAAACCCAATGATAATGCTGGCGAGGGCGCAATGGAAAAGCGGAAGGCAAGGTATCCATGCAACTTGTGTGCGGAAGACCACCCAACCCATCTATGTCTTTGGCTTGCAGAAGCCCAAAAGTTTGTCACACAGCAACAACAAGCCATGTTGACTAATCCCTTTCAGCATGGGCAAAATTTAACTCAATCCTCTGCAAGTGTGGAAGGGGGCAGTTCAGAAACCTGCCCTCCTCCTAACACTTCCTCGTCCGCGAACGTATATATGGTTAGGGGTGATGCTTTGATAACGACTAGAGTGCACGACTATAGTAAACCAAGCACCTCTGAGAAGGGCAAAGAAGCCGAGATCCCATCTCTTCCTCTACAGATCGAGAAGACGTTGGGTGAAACAATGACACGCATTCCAAAAGGTGCGTTCAAGAGAGCTTCTCACAATCCAAATGCAAGGGCCGCCCAGAATTACTCTGTGGTGGAAGATTTATCTCAAACCCCTTGTGCTATGTCCGCTTTGGAGGTCCTCCAAAGTTGCCCTGCTCAGAGAAAAGCCTTGTTGACTGCTTTAGGCTCTACTGAGACTTGTAACCTGGGTACCATCATGTTAGATATGACTGACTTGAAACCTCGTCTACCTTACCACGTCGCATTTCAGATAGTAGTGGCTCATCCCACAAAAACTTTTACACGGAATATCTTTCGTACGGTGGTCGACGAGGGCGCTTCAACTTGCGTTATGTCGTTAGCATGCTGGAAAGCCATTGGTCAGCCCGAGTTGTCTCCATCACCCACTCTCCTTATTGCGTTCGACGGTCATTCATTCCGACCACATGGCATCATTCCTTCTTTCCCTGTGCAGTTAGGAGGAAAGACCATGTGCGTTGAAGTAGAGGTAGTCGATGCCCCCCTCGACTACAATCTCTTGTTAGGTCGTAGTTGGACTTATGCTATGCAAGCGGTGGTTGCTACAATTTTTCGAGTCTTGTTGTTTCCACACGAGGGTCGGATAGTGACCATCGATCAATTGTCCTTCTGTAGACCCGACCCAGCCTTGGGGGCATCCACGGTTCCCATGATTGATAATCCTCAAGCCGGTGTCATCAATGTAGGAGTTGGCTTGTGCCCATATTTGATGGGTACTTTCAATTACCCACCTCCTCATGGCGATGTTAAGTTTATATCGACTCACCACAAGGCTGAGATTTTTCACGTCTCGTCGTTCCGCACGACTTACTTTCAAGATCCGTGGATTCTTCCTTCCCCATCAGCCACGATGAATGCGACGGGGCATGCTGGCATGTCCACGCCTTTTTCGATCACTGAAGTAGCATACTCTTTAGTCCAGTAAGCTTCAGCTACTCCTGATCTGACTCCCGCACAAGAGTTGGATCCACTTCTGGAGCCTATCTGGGCTCAGGGTTCTCTTGTCAACACCGATTCATTAGATTTAGTCCTGCCTTCGGACGAAGCAGTAATCGAAGCAATGACTGGTCCGGACAAACCTTGGGAAGATCTTCATCACAGATCATACTTCCTCCCAGAGTTACACTGAATCAAGGCAGACGAATTCACTATCACCATGACGGGAGATCAGCCATGTCCCATTAACCTCTTAGCTACACAGGATATTTATGCTGAGGGAAATATGGTGACTATCGCTGCCATGATACCTATCAATATCTCCCGAAATCCCAACATCGTGGAGAATGTCTTCATCGGAGCGGATTGCTCCCCCGAAGAGATTCAGATTTACACATATCTTTTCAAATAATTCCACGATGTTTTTGCCTGGTCTTACGAGGAAATTCCTGGCATCGATACGAAAATAGTTGAACATGAAATCACGACATATCCTGATGCTAAGCCTGTTCGACAAAAACTTTGTCCAGTTAATCCTAGGAAAGCAACAGCCATTAAAATGGAGGTTGAGAAATTGCTCAAGGATGGGTTCATACACCCTATTCATTTGACTCAATGGGTGTCAAACCCCGTGACGGTCGATAAAAAACAAGGCATGATTCGTGTATGTACCGATTTCCGTGATTTGAACAAGGCATGTCCAAAAGATAATTATCCAACCCCATTCATCGACCAGATCATTGATATCTCTAATCCTTTAGTATGGAGATATACTGATCTATCTCTAGACTTTGAAGTGCCCCACCTCTGCTTCTCGTGATGAGTGTCAGAGGATACGCCATCAGGCCAAGAATTATCTCATACTCAATGATACGTTGTATCGACGAGGTGTAGACTGCATCTTGCGTCGATGTATCACTCATGAGGAGGCCGTCATAGTGCTCAATGATTGTCATACAGGAGCTTGCGGCGGTCACTTATCTGGGTTGGCAACAACCCAAAAGATTTTACGAGCAGGTTACTTTTGGCCCACACTTATCAAAGATTGTGTCGAGTTGGTCAAGAAGTGCCATCCATGCCAAATCTTCTCATGAAAGATGAGGGCACATCCCGCTCCCATGTTTCCCGTCATCATCGCCGGTCCCTTCACTAAGTGGGGGATTGATTACACTACATGAAACCCCCCATCAGCAAGGGGGCACCGCTATATCATTGTAGCTGTCGACTACTTCACTAAGTGGGTCGAGGCTATGCCGACGTTCAAAGATGATGGAGATACTGCAGCTCTCTTCTTATTTAACCAGATTATAGCACAGTTCGACGTCCCGAGAGAGATTGTCACTGACCATGGCAGTCACTTTCAGAACCAAATGATGTCTGAGTTAACATCAAAGCTTGGGTTACGGCAAGAACACTCATCACCTTACTACCCCCAAGCCAATGGGCGGGTGGAAGCTGTAAACAAAACTCTTAAAATGATTCTACAACGAACTATCAACTCAGCCAAGTCGAATTGGCATTTGATGTTATACTCGACATTATGGGCTTACCAAACATCAGTTAAGACTACAACCAGTTTCTCACCTTTCCAAATCGTTTACGGGTTGGAGGCAGTCTTTCCCATTGAATGTCAAATTCCATCTCTGAAATTGGCATTACAGTTATTGCCAGACACTTCTCCGCTTGAAGAACAGTTAGTACACCTTAAGAAACTTGATGAACAACGTCGTGATGCGGCCCTGGCCAATGAGGCTCATAAACATAAGGTTAAGTGTCAATATGATCTGTCCGTTCGTCCTAGGATTTTATCTAAGGGCGACCTTGTCCTGGTTTATGACCAAGATAAGGACCCCCTGGGGGCAGGAAAGTTCAAACCCATGTGGTTCGGGCCCTTCATTATTAAAGAGGTTTTAAAAAAGGGCGCTTATCGTCTGGTCGATTTTGAAGGGAATGCTTTGGCGGAGCCTAGAAATGGGCTCTACCTCAAGAAGTATTACTCATAGAATGGTCACTGTGGGTAACTTTTTGTAACATATGTATAGTCTTTGTGCTATTACTTTTTTACATTTCTTTTGAAAAACGTGTTATAGACGTGTCATTGATGTTGTCTTTCATCACTATGGCATATGTCAAGTGAGTCCGAGGTGTTCATTGGGTATGCAGATGGTGCTAGTCGACACACGCGGAGGCTTGCCTCCGTAGCTTGGGTTATCTTTACACCACAGGGTCAGTTGTTATCTTCCGGAGGTATATGCTTAGGTGACACCACAAACAATGTTGCTAAGTATAGTGCAGTTATTAAGTTGCTTCATGACGCTTTGTCATTGGGTATCTCTCGTCTCCGGGTCTATCTAGACGCTCAATTGGTTGTGTCGTAGCTAAACAGAATATACCGGGTGCATGACCCAACTTTACACCGAAGATTCCTTAGGGTACGTCTCTTGGAACGCAACTTTGATTATATTACATATTTTCATGTTCCTAGGAGTCTAAATCAAATCATAGATACTCTAGCTAATCATATTTTAGATTGGCATCTTGCTCACACATAAGAAGATATATAATTAAGTAGATTTTACATGCATAATGATTGAAGTTGATGTTTTTTTACGTTGTATTCGAAATTTCAAACAAAATTTAAAAGTTGAACTCTTTGAAATTTCAATTTGTTTTTCTAAAAAAAATTTAGTGTATGAATTTATAAATAGTGCATGATTAGATACAATTGTATAAATAGTCCAGATTGCATACATCCCATAAAAGAGTCTAAGACATCCATTAAGCATTACCTAAAGCTAACAATAAAAATAAAAGAGTCAAGGTGTCCATTAAGCATTATCTAAATTTAATATTAAATTGCAGATCAAAACTTAGTTGGAGGTTGGAGGATTGTAGTAGAACAAAATTAATGCGTTATGTTCTAGAGAGGATGTAAGATTTAGTAGAGTACAAAGCTCAATTGTAAAAACTCATCCTTGGTATTTAAAATGGTAGTATGTTGGGTTGATTTACCTTGAACCTTACTCTCAAGTAAATTAATTGTGATTGAAGTAGATACCATAGTTTTTATTTTAAGAGACGAAGAATACTAGTTTGCTTTGCTCGAACTAATTTGAGACGTTCTTTACTCTCAGACTTATTAGGAAATCGAGAAGCATCTTCCAAGATAAAGGTTATATAAGTTAGATACTTGTAATTATAAACTTGCTAAGGGCATGAACTATGCATGAACTTTGCAATGCAATCCAAAGATAGTTGTTATTGTAGTAAAACATTGGCTCTTATCCTTGGGAGATTTGGCTTCTTTTAGTCTGATATTTTTCTGCTCAACCTTGCTACGATGAATTAAGTACAAGGGTACATTACAGGTTAGCCATTGCTATTGGGTTTATGAGTACACCCGGCAAGAAATTTACTCAACTTGTTAAGAACCTTTGCATTTGCGGTGATTGCCATGAAGTTGCCAAGTGCGTATTCAAGGCTCGTCAAAGAGATTATTGTAAGGGATGTCAATCACTTCCATCATTTCAAAGGAAGATTGGGTTCATGCAGAGATTATTGGTGATATCGACAAATTCATACAAGTAAAATACACAAACAAGCCATTCAAGACACACTTGCAACATTGGAATGAAATAGAGTGTTGAAAGTAGCTAGATCTAAAATGGCATATGTGACAGATACATTGAATCAAGGTGTCATAAATGTTGATTCATATGACTCATATATTTTATGAATATTGGTCATTAAATTAAATTCTAGTCTAAGTTAATGGTTCATTTTATTTCCTAGACAAATGTATTCTAAGATTTGTGTTTAAGTGTGGATCTCTAAACTTAAAGAGACAAAAAGGCCCTATAAAAAGGAGCTCCAAGGTCTAATCAAACGTTTTGAGGAATGATATAAGGTATTTCTAAAATCTAAAAATTAAATTATAGCAATAAAAATCAGATTTGGTGAAACCAAAGGGCTAAGGCTTAGTGCTTCAAGGTGTCATCTTACTCATACCTAGCCTCTAAGAACAAAGGGTTACCTTTTAAGACAAGGTCAAGGGGAATTACATAATGGAAAAACATGTCCACTTGAGTCTCATAGTGACCTATAGACTTTATCATCACTGCATAAGGGGTTACATCAACAATGTGATCACGTCCATCTTCATAGACACTCCTAGATACATCCCAGGAGATAGGAAGAGGATCACAAATCAACATATCTTGGTATCACACCATGATCTACCTGGTCAAGAACCAAGTTTCCCTAGAACACATCTGAGGGCCCTAAAACACATCTAGGGTCTTATCCACCAAGTTACAAGACCAAGGATCAACCCATGCATTAAGAAAGGGTTCCCTGGAACATGTCTAGGGGCCCTAGACACATCTAGGGACTTATCTCAACCACAAAGGAACATATTCAAGGATCAATCCAAGCAATGAGCAAGGATTCCCTGGAGCACATCCAGGGGCCCTAGACACATCTAGGGACTTACTACTTGGTCCAAGACCAAGAACCCCAGTCATCTACTGGGGGGTCTCACAAGGGTCTTTCTTCTTGGTTCTAGACCGAGAACCCCGGTCATCTACTAGGGGCCCTCACAAGGGTCTTTCTGCTTGGTTCTAGACCAAGAACCCCAGTCATCTACTGGGGGCCCTCACAAGGGTCTTTCTGCTTGGTTCTAGACCAAGAACCCCAGTCATCTGTATCATACCAAGAAACCCCAGGAGTGTGTTGGGGGCCCAAGTCTATAACTAGGGTATTTTCCATCCTCCATAGAATGGCTCTTGCAACTGCATTTATTTCAATAGTGAGAGAAGAGGAAGAAGAGATCCTTGGTTGTATGAAGCCAATGACAACATTGAAAACAAGCACTCTAAAAAGACAAAATCATTTAGTTTCTATTTGTGGAAGAGGCTCATTTTTTAATGCCTAAAATATACAACTTTAAAAAGTGTGTTAGATATGCTTGAGAGCAAAGGAGAAATAGATTCTCAATTTCACGAACTAGATGACGGGATGATTTTCAAAGAAAAAGAAAGAAGAAGAACATTAAGTAACTGGTATCCCCCATTTCAGGGATAACTAAGGAGATTATGTCTCAAGGCCCACAAGTCCTAGACATGGAGTACCGAGAGCCAGATCCACTTGAGCATGGCCCCAGAGGGCCCATTTTTTCTTCCTTTCAGCACCTCCATTTTGTCAGCAGCAACAACATCCATCACCTCGGCTTGGTCCTGTAGCAGAGATGGATCTTTCTCCATGAGGTAATGAGTCCGGGTATCATGGTATGTGTCACTCTGATCCTCAAAACTTTTGAATATGTGAATTTAGTTCTTTTTGTTGCTAACATGTGCTTGAATATTATACTTATCCACTTGACCATGTTTGGGGGGAATGACAGGATGCCCTAGTAAGCCTATTCCCATAGGTTTTGAGTTGCCACTGGGGGGATTCATGAAAAGTCATCGTCTTCTCCCATCATACTTACTATTTTCCATCTTACTCCTACTCATCCATCCCATTACATTGGTCTAAGCATTAGGTTGTCCAATCATTTAAGGGTTGCACCTTACCTTATGGGAAGAAAGGACTAAAGGCCCATAAGGTAAAAGCAGCTGGAAAAAATAAAAGCCTAGAAATAAAACCTCGAGATGCTCACCCAGGGATCCCCGAGAAAGCAGTAAAAGGCTTCTCATAAAGGAACAGAGGGACCCATAAAAATAATAAAGCAAGACCTAGTTAGAGGATAGGGGGTCTCAGCACGAGCTAACCTATTATGTCCATGGGAACCTAGCGGTATGACACTACTAGCAGCTAGTTACCACTCCAGTGTAGTGGCTCTTGGTGGCATAGACAAGAGAAAGGGGGTCTCATCACGAGCTAGCCTTCTCATTTCTGTGAAATTTCTTGTGGGTAACATTGCCACCACTGGTCACCACGTCAGGGCAGTGTCCCCTGATTAGCTTCTTGAAGAAAAAAACAATAAAGAATAAAGATAAAAGGCATGAATGGGCTTGGAAACATTTGCATCCAGGATAGGTGTAGCTTGCCTTCTACAAAGTCACCCATAGGGAATCTATGCATTTCCCTGCTATCACTTCACCCCTTTTCAGGACATCCCTTATCCACCTCATCCACTAACATGACTTGGATTTGATTTCTTCCAGAAACATCCAAAATCCAGTGGATTCTAGCCCAATAGAACACCCTGTCACTTCCTCCAAACTTGGCTTGTAGATTTGTATAATGTCTTTAAGCATTTGATTGAGTAAAAAGGGTTTTATGCATATGTTTAATAAAATTGATGATTGGATGTGATTGACATTGCTATGATCCCTGTGACTTATGAGCCCATGGAGGGTGTATCTGATGATGTGCAGGATCATACATGGGCAGATGATTATCTCGGACCTCCATGGGGCTGAGAGCCCATGATATGGATGTTGAGACCCCAGTAGGGGGCAGAGATAGGATAGAGGTGTTTGCACCAGAGAAGAGGACGTTCCACAGAGGTAGCCTGGTAGAGCCTTAACCAAGGGGTTTGTTCCCTTTCCACTGTGAAGTTGGCCTTGGAAGGCCCATGACGTCACCCAGGACCTCTTATGACATCATGCAATGATATGGGAGTTTTGGGAGGAAATTATGGCATGTTTGGCATGTGTGGTTGCTTCCAGAGGCCTAAGAAGGGATAACGTTTTTCTCTAGGAGACCACATTTTCCTTAGATAGGGATAACGTCACCCTAAAGGGGCATGCCATCTTCATCATTTTCTTGATTAGGGTTTCATTATGACATTTTAATGTAAAACAATATTATTATGTATTTTGGCCTTGTCGGCCTTTTGGTGACCTAAATTTTATTAAGGTCATTGCTGTTGTATAAATAGAGAGATAAAACTCTCTTATTTTTCATCATCTTTCACTCACTCTTGGTGAGGTCTAAAATTTGCGCCCTCCTTTAGGTTTTTGGCTGAAATATTGATGCGCACTTGTTGAAGGAGGCTCTCTCTTGGCTATTTTCTGCATTTTCTTGGTGTAAGGTTTACAACTAGGGTTTGCCTTAATGAATGGTTGATGAATGTAAGTGAATTTCTAAAATCCTTCTTTGTTTGAATGGTTATGTTATCTTTTACTTGCATTTTAATGAAATTTGTTGGATTAAACCCTAGGGAATGAGCACATGTTGGTGTCCTTATTTCATGTCCCTACTAAGTTATGCTAAGAGCAATTTTATTTGTTGAAGATAGATGTTAGATCCTTGCCATAGAAACACTCTACCTTTTACTCTTCTAGCTAGCCATTTTTTACTTTTCCCTTTGAGCTAAAGAAGGAGGAAGACACACTAAGGCCTAGGTCTACTACACCTTAGTGAGTTGTCTTCCCCTAGGGTTGATAGGTTGAAGCCTTTCCTTAGCAACACTTCAACCCTCATATCCCTCTTGTTTTTGGCCATATCATTATCATTTCAGCCCTTCAACATTTGCAGCTAGTTTGACTCCATTTTCCCTAATAGCGCATTGGTCTAAGACCTTGTATTTGAGTGCTTTTGATAACAACTTCCTAATACTCTTGAACAATCATTAACTCCTTCTAACCCTAGCATAGACTAACACTTATTAACCCTATTGTTGGTGTCCTCTACTTGTGTTATAACCATATCCATGCAACATTCAATGTATCTTTAAATCAATTGAAAGATTGGCCAAAGCGTTGCTTCTACAGTTGATATTGTTACATTGATGATAAATTTCCATTTGCTCATTATGAAGCTTCTTTAGCATTTATTTTGGGGTGATATATTGTAATCATTGCTATTGTACATCATTGATTTGCTTCATCACTATTATTGGTCAATTGATTTATATCAAAAATCCCTTGATTATATGAAGTACTAACCAAGCAAGTGATTTTGCACACGTATAGTTTTTCTTGTTGCTTTGTCTCGGGCAAGTACACATTTGGTTATAATTTGTACTTCTGATTATCTTTATCTTTATTGGTTGATTAGTCATACTTTGTGACTGGTGGTGACTTGTGTGGGGGAAAAATTCTACTTATCCATACACCTTTGCCTTCTCAAAACCCTGGGGCACTGGGGACGTCTCCCCTCGGCCTACCACCCTAATTAGAAAGAGCTATCCTATTGAGGTGGCAGTGATAGGATAGTTTCAGTTTCACCAGTTTTCCTTTCTTCCATCCATCCTTTACTCCAACTACAACCTGTGCGATAACATTTTGGCGCCATTGTCGGGGACACTGAGTCAATTCTCCTCAAAGATGACACTTTTTCGGTAAGTCTTTCCTCAAAGAATCCTTATCTTACAAGCTTACCTGGCGACGCCTCTAAGGGTGATTCCCTTATCTCTTTGATAATTTCAAACCCATAGACATGAGTAAAATCCTAGGATACCCCTGACGAATGCCCCAAAAGTACAAAAATTTGCTCCCTAGATTCACTAGCATTGATGGGGAAAGAGACAACTATCACATGAGTGATTTTTGGGATTTCTTTCAACTCCATCCTGTCAGTGACGATGCTGAAGATTTGGTGATGAAACTTTTTTCTACCAGTCTTCATGGGAATGCTAGAAAATGGTATTATGGTCTCCCTGTAGCTAGCATCACATCTATGGACCAATCAGAAGAAATATTTCTCAAAAAATGGGGTATGAAATTGGAAGATATCCAAACATTGCTAAAACGACTCCAGTATGCAAAACAAAATGAAAATGAGACTGTCTGGGAATTCTCGAATAGATTTGAGAGATTGTTGTATCATATTCCTAGAGACCATTATCCCGAGGACAAGTACCTCGTGTATCTCTTTACCAATGCACTCTTGGTGCATTTAGGGTTTCTCCTAAGTAAAAAGAGGCCAAAAAAACTCTATGAAGTTGATAACATGGCCATGCAAATCGAGGCAAATATCTCTTTGTCCAAATAAAAACACATCTTCTCCCAAGAACCAAAATCAATGATCTTGAAGATAATTCAGACACTCTCAATCTAGAAATACTAGTTTCCCTTCAAACTTTTACTATTGATTTCCAAGAAGAAAGGGAACAAGTTATTGACCAATGAAATGCTAAGGGGAAATCTCTTGATGAGGTCTTCCAAGAGAAAAGGGTTGCTGAAGAAACAGTTGAGGAGTTGAATCCCAAACGAGATGATGAAGCATCGACATACCCTCCTCTCTCTCATGAAGCCATCCACGAGCCTTTTCCCCTTGCACAAGAAGAAGAGAATGAGGTTAGTCACTTTCCTTTTTAGGATCTTGACAATTCCTTGTTTTATTATTCAGAGAAGGAAGAAGAAATGGAATCGTCGAACAAAGTAGATCTTCCTTGTCATACAGTTGAAGATGAAGGGGAAACTCATGAGGATGAGACCATAATGCATGTTGAAGATACCCAAGTCCTCAAGGATCCTGCACAAGAAGAAACAAGAACGGTAAGTTACCCTCCTCTCCAAAATATGGATGGTTCTCTACTTTATAATTTGGGAAATGAGGAGGAGATTGATGAGCCTTTGAATGCTTCAAATCCTTCATGTTATGATACAGATAGTGACATAGTTGATATTGATGAGTTCATACATGTCGGAAGACATAAATGGGATGTAGTTGGTTTTGATATAGAACCCATTTACGACATTAAGAATCATTTACAAGTGTTTCCTTCACAGTTATCACTACAAGATACTTTTGATTTTGACCAGTCGCAACAAGGAGATGATACATTTACCCATATTTTCTAAACACCCAAGGATGACCTAGTACCATGTTTACCTGATGATTTTCGTTCTTACCTTGAGGGTTTTGATGAGTACTCCTCCGAGCACTTGGATTCATTCCATGAAGATGATTATCAACCATCGTTTTGCTCAGGACTTCATATGAGTAAGGACATTGTTTTCTTGAAGAAGGATCCTTGTGACAACTTTCCCTAGCCACCTCCAATTACTTTACTTTGTTGTGTCTCTAGAGGTGTAGTTGGGAAATATGTCTTTGATAATGAGCTTCCTATAGGGAAAACCCTAGAGTCCAAGGGATGGTTGAATACTTCAAGAATATGTATGCCATCTCATCTTTTCAACTTTCCCTTAGGAGTTTGACAATCATCTACTAGACCCTTGTCAATCCCTCCCAGGGATTCAGATTATGAGAATGTCTCAAGTATCCATCTTGCAGACCTTTTGAGTCAGTTTTTTGAACCTTTGACTTTTCATGATCCCTTACTAAAGTGGATTCAACACTTTCCTTAGAGAATGACTTGGCGTGATTTTATCCCTCCCACCCGCCTCCATGAGTTAGACTTTATTATTTCCGACAATACGATACATTTTTTAACTCATATTATTTTTGTGCTTGACTTATCATTGTTTTGGTTTATGATGAAGCACAAAGGCAGGTATTGTGGGACATTGTTGGATTGGTTTCATTGGTCGTTTGAATACACCTAACATCTAGACAATAGGTAAGTGCAGGTAAGTGGGTAGGCATTTGCATTCATTGTATATATAGTTTTCATTTCATACTAGAATATTTTTCTTTCACACTTGCACATATGTTTGCTTTCAATTATATATATATATGATTTGGTGGTGATATCACCACTCCAAATGATTAATGATAGTTTCTATTGAGATCAAGAAGGTTACAGGTTATGCCAGAGATGCTGAGGTTCTCATGTGCTCTATGGTGAGCACATGTCCCCAAGTTGGAGCCAGATGTTATCCCTCATTTCATGGATAACTAAGGAGATTATGTCTCGAGGCCCAGAGGCCCTAGACATGGAGTACTGGGAGCTAGATCGACTTGAACATGGCCCTAGAGGGCCCATCTTTTCTTCCTTTCAACGCCTCCATTTTTTCAGCAGCAACAACATCCATCACCTCGGCTTGGTCCTATAGTAGAGATGGATCTTTCTCCATGAGGTAATGAGTTCAGGTATCATGGTATGTGTCACTCTGATCCTCAAAAATTTTGAATATGTGCATTTAGTTCTTTTTTATTCTAACATGTTCTTGGATCTTATAGTTATACACTTGACCATGTTTGGGGGGAATGACAAGACACCCTAGTAATCTCGTTCCCTTAGGTTTTGAGTTTCCATTGGGGGATTCATGAAAAGTCATCGTCTGCTCCCATCATAATTATCATTTTCCATATGACTCCCACTCATCCATCCCATTACATTTGTCCAGGCATTGGGTTGGCCAATCATTTAAGGGTTGCACCTTACCTTGTGGGAAGAAGGAGATAAAGTCCCAAAAGGTAAAAGAAGCTCACAAAAGATAAAATCCTATAAATAAAACCTCGAGATGCTTCGCCCAGGGATCCCCAAGAAATAAGTAAAAGGATTCCTAGCAAGAAACAAAGGGACCCATAAAAATAATAAAACAAGACCTAGTCAGAGGATAGGGGGTCTCATCAAGAGCTAGCTTATTAGGTCCATGGGCACCTAGCGGTATGACACTACTAATAGTTGGTTACCATGCCAGGGTAGTGGATCTTGGTGGAATAGCCAAGAGAAAGGGGGTCTCATCACGAGCTAGCCTCAACACTGGTCACCACGCCAGGGTGGTGTCCCTTGATTAGCTTCTTGAAGAAAAAGAAATAAAGAATAAAGATAAAAGGCATGAATGGGCTTGGAAACATTTGCATCCACGACATGTGCAACTCGCCTTCTACAAAGGCACCCACAGGTAAGCCATGCATTTCCTTGCTATCACTACACCCCTTGTCAGGACATCCCTTATCCACCTCATACACTAACATGACTTGGATTTGATTTCTTCTGGAAACATCCCACATCCAGTGGACACTAGCCAAATAGGACCCCCTGTCACTTCCTCCAAACTTGGCTTGTAGATTTGTATAATGTCTTTGAGCATTTTATTGAGTAAAAAGTGTTTTATGCACACGTTTAATAAAATTGATGATTGGATGTGATTGACATTGCTATGATCCCTGTGACTTATGAGCCCATGGAGGTCGTATCTGTTGATGTGCAGGATCATACCCGACAGAAAACTACCACATTGGAAAGGTACACATGGAGAGATGATTAGTTTAGACCTCCATGGGGCTGAGAGCCCACCAGATGGATGCTGAGACCCCAGCAGGGGGCAGAGACAGGACATAGGGGTATGCACTGGAGAAGAGAAGGACGTTCCACAGAGGTGCGCTAACAGAGCCTTACCCAGGGGGGTTGTGCCCTTTCCATTGGGATGTTGGCCTTGAAAGGCCCATGATGTCACCCATGACCTCTTATGACATCATGCAGTGATATGGGAGTTTTGGTAGGCGATTATGGCATGTTTGGCACGTGTGGCAGCTTCCAGAGGCCCAAGAAGGGCTAACGTTTTTCTTTAGGATGCCACATTTTCCCTAGAAAGGGATAATGTCACCCTAAAGGGGCATGACGTCCTCATTATTTGCTTGATTAGGGTTTCATTATGACATTTTAATGTAAAACAATATTATTATGTATTTTGGCCTTGTCGGCCTTTTGGTGACCTAAATTTTATTAAGGTCATTGCTATTGCATAAATAGACAGCTAAAACTCTCTTATTTTTCATCATCTTTCACTCACTCTTAGTGAGGTCTGAAATTTGCACCCTCCTTTAGGGTTTTTGGCTGAAATATTGACAAACACTTGTTGAAGGAGGCTCTCTCTTGGCTATTATTTTCATTTTCTTGGTGGAAGGTTTACAACTAGGGTTTGGATTAATGAATGGTTGATGAATGTAAGTGAATTTCTGCAATCCTTATTTGTTTGAATGGTTATGGTATATTTTACTTGCATTTTAATGAAAATTTTTTGGATTAAACCCTAGGGAATGAACACATGTTGGTGTCTTTATTTCATGTCCCTACTAGGTTATGCTAAGAGCCATTTTATTTGTTGAATATAGATGTTAGAGCCTTGCTGTAGCAACACTCTACCTTTTACTCTTCTAGCTAGCCATTTTTTACTTTTCCCTTTGAGATAAATAAGGAGGAAGACACACTAAGGCCTAGGTCTACTACACCTTAGTGATCTGTCTTACCCTAGGGTTTATAGGTTGAAGCCTTTCCTTAGCAACACTTCAACCCTCATATCCCTCTTGTATTTGGCCCTATCACTATCATTTCGGCCCTTCAACATTTGTAGCTAGTTTGACTCCATTTTCCCTAATAGCACAC